>JAOXOE010000698.1:5611935-5637886 GCA_028565055.1 Phoeniculus purpureus
GGTGATCCTGGTGTGGCAGGGGGATTGGACTAGATGATCTTTCGAGGTACCTTCCAATCCCTAATGATTCTATGATTCAACAAGGGACTGTATTGTAGGCAGTGGTCTGGACTTGCTAGCAGATGGTGGACCAAGATCAGCCTCTTGGCAAGCTCTCCTTGCACAGACTGCTATGGCATGTACAGAGTCATCTGAGCTGTGTGCTGGATCTCTCACTTCTGTCCCTCAACGTGTACCCACACTGTCAAGAGGCATCACACTGTTTATGCTAAACCCCCATCACCAGAGCTGAGCACAGCCCAGAGCACTTCTGGATGCCTTGGCCTAATTAAGTTCCAACCTCGACTTAAGCCACCCAACGCAAGAGCAGGAAGGTTGAGAGAAGATCAGGGCTATTTAACCAGAAAATAAACCCAACCCAGCTAGCTGGGGACCAGCTCTCAGTAGCCAACAGCTGCTGGAGGGAGCAGCCCAGGCTGGAGGGGACCTCAGCAGCACTTTGCAGGTCCATCCCAGTATGGTCTGTGGGCAGCATCTCAAACTCTATCAAAGATTTTCCAATGAGTAGGTTGAGTAACTTCTGCTTTTAGATACTTCCTTATGGATAGAAAATCACCTTCTCCTATTAAAAATCTCTCCTTGGCCAGTGCAAAGAAAACCAAAGAAGAAGAAACAAACCCCCAGAATTGTGGAAACTTGGGGCTTTTTTCCCTTAGGTTTTCGTTGTTGTTTTCTCACAGTGAAACACTGGAGCACAAACCACGTCCCCGCGTGGGAGTTTTACCCAAATGTTCCATCTTTATCCTTCTTTCTTTCCTGCTGTCACTACTCCCTTCCCTCGAACTTCCCCAAGTCACCGAGCGGCAGCGCCGCAATCTGTCACGCGGGCAGACGAAGCGCGGCTGCATCTCGCCGCACTGTCTGCTGAGAGGGTCAGCAGGGGCAGATCACTTAACACTACACCTGTTTTATGAATAGTAATACAGACGGCTTTGCCGGGTTCCTGGGAGGACATTTTCCCACCAGGATAAGCTCCGCATATTGAACAAATTAACGTCTTTAACTCGTTTGACTCTGGTGAGCTCCGTTGCGATGGGGAGCCCCAGTGGTGCCGCTGGAGCAAGGGAAGGATGAGGCAGCCCTTTGAGGGAGGTTTGTTATAGTGTCTTGTGCTTTCCCTCTCTCCAAGTTCCACTTGTGGATGTATGGGATTATAAATTTGGGGTTGAAGAGCCTGTTCCCAGTGAAAAAAGACAGAGAGGGGGGGAAAAAAGCCTGAGAGCAGGAACCATGAAACTTCAGATAAATGAAACTTATCCATGAACACAGCAGACTGGGGTCATCCCAAAATACTCTGCCTGGACCAGAATGAAGCCCTTCAGTCCTTCCCTTAATGAGTGAGTTAGCTCAGAAAAGAAAAAACATGTTAAAAAGTTATTCTTTAAAAATCCAGAAGGGTTCAAAGAGTCCAAAAGCCTTTTCTTTCTTAAGATAACAGAATGAAATGTTCTGCTATCACAGCAGGAAGTTTCTCCAGGTCTTTCCTTACCAGCATCAAGGAGCTCTCCTGGCCAGAGGACTGCGCCCATCGGCACGTGCAGCGATATCCCAAGTGACGTTCCTGCTCTGATCTGGGCTGCCCGGGAGCCTCAGGAGGGTTCCTCAGCCCCATCCCAAGGTGGCCCTGTGACCACAGCAACAGAGGACACTGCTCTGCCAGCTCCAGTTGGTGCCCCTCTCATATATTATTTTATTTGTTTTGTTGGCTTTTATTGAGAGTGAAAAAATAATTTAAAGCAATTATCTGTACAGGGGAGAGCAGGAGAATGGTTAGCTGGTTGGAGGATCTGTGAACCCCGTGGCCAGGCCAGGGAAGGGTTACGGGGGGTGATTTACAACTGTACAAAACCACAACAAGCCCACCGAGGAGGAGTGGAGGGTGGAGGACATCTCTTGAGCTCTTGCCAACTCAAAGCAGAGGTGGGGGGAGGCTGTGCAGGGGCACAGGGTGAGCCTCAAGTGACCTGCAGGGGTGTCTCCAGCATCTCCATGAGGAAGGTGTCAATGGGGGTGTCCCCTATCAGCTTGAAGAAGAAGAGGTGCTCCAGGCATTTCAGCCCGATGGACCGCAGTGCCGGCAGGCGCAGAAGGAGCTTGGCAAACCTGGAAGAGAGCAGAGTCAGGGGCACACAGGAGGCACTGAGCTCCCTCTCCGTGCCCGTGTTTCCGAGCCCGTGCCATGGGCTCAGGAGAACAGTCCCCAGGAACACCCTGGGGAGTTCTCAGCCTCGGGATCCCCTATGCTTTCGAAGCACGTGTTCCTCGCCGCACGCGTGCGGGGAGTACGTGTCTTCTCGAAACAGCATTTAGCACTTTTAAAGCTCAGAAGACAACACATCCAGATTCCTTCTCCAACACTTGACCTCGTGACTTGCATCTCCGTGGTGCTAGTGAAATCCTTCTTGAAACCATCTCCAGAACCCCCTCGGCGGTGCCTCTGACAGCTGCTGCCTCCCGTTTTGGGGTGCAGCAGGCAGAGAGTCTCTGCCTCCCCCTTCGCATGTCCCTGTCCTCAACAGCTACAGCCCAGAACTGCAGAACATCGCTCGGCTGGCTGCGCTCGACACGGATGCAGCTGCCGGCGCTTTGAGAGCTCGGCCAGCAGAGGGTAGGATTGGACTGGAAAGCAAGAAAATGGCATCTCACCAGCAGTCTAACGGCTCTTGCCAAGGATTAGGGCACCGAGAGGACAGGACAGGCTGCAGGATGCTCAGGGGCAGCTCAGGCCGTCCTTTGTCTGCCCTGCTCTTGTTTTATCATCGCAGAACTAGAGACTCCTTTTGGTTGGCACAGACCTTTAAGACTATCAAGTCCAACTGCTAACCCAGCACTGAGTGATCACCACCCCACCACGTCCCTCACCCCACATCTCCATACCCTTTGAATACCTCCAGGCACAGGGACTCCCCCACTGCTCAGGGCAACCTGTTCCAGAGCTCGTCAGCCCTTCCAGTGAAGAAGTTTTTCCTAATGTTGAGCCCAAACCTCCCCCAATGCAACTTGAGGCTGTTTCCTCTCATCCTGTTGCTTGTTTCAGGACATGAGACCAATCCCCACCTTACTCCAATCTCCTGAATTTCAGAGATTAAGAAGGTCTCTCCGAGCCTCCTTTTTTCCAGGTTAAACTACCCCCTCAGCTTCTCCTCAAGGCACTTGTGCTCCAGACCCTTCACCAACTTCGTTGCCCTTCTCTGAACCTGCTCCAGCCCCTCAGTGTTCTTCTTGTATTGAGGAACTCAAAACAGAACCCAGTGCAGTCCCACCAGTGCCCAGTACAGGGTGACAATCACTTCTGTGCTCCTGCTGGCCACACTATCTCTCATTTCTCTGCGGGTGGCTCAGGCAGAGCTGGCACAGACACCCCTGCCCCAGTGTCCTACCAGGGTGGGTGTTGAGCTGTCCTGAGCTGCTCCCTTGCCTGGGGACACTCACCGCCCTGGCTGCTCCGGGTACTTCTGCTTTGTGTAGGCTTCCAGCGTGGCATAGACCTTCTCCCTCAGCGATTCCACCTCTGAGGGGCTGGACAAACCCTTGGCATCTGGGTGAGAGAGAGAATACAGGTAGGGAAGAAATCTCTGCAGGGAGAACCTCTCCACTGCCAGCGCAGTGCCTGTGTGCATGAGTGGGAGAGGACCTGAGCTGTTTAATCAGGCACCCCCCAGGGACTGGGACAGATCTGTCTGCAGCCCTGATGCTCAGCCCTCCTGCCTGTGACCTGTCCCAGTGTCACTTCGGACTGCCCTGGGTCTCTGACTTACCTGGGTTAAACAGGACGATGGCTCGCAGGCACCCCAGCTCGGACTTGTCCATCTGCATGTCTTTCATTTTGGACACCAGCTCTGTTAAAACCCTGTATGTGGGGCACATGGGTGGGCAGATGATCAGAGTCAGGTATCAAAAAGTAAGGCTGGGGGCTGAAAAGCATCCGGGACAGGCACTGGGATTACCCCTAATTCCTCCACAGAGGCAATTCTGAGGGACAGTCATGCCACCTGCTGCTCTTCCACATGTGCATCACAAGTGTCTGGGGACCAGAGCATCGAATTTGCTCACTTTGCTCAGCATGTGGTCCCTGAGCTCTGTTCAGACTCTGGAAAACAATTTGCACTCACTTCACAGTATCACAGTTCAGATGGGGTTGGAAGGGCCTCTGGAGATCATCTAGTCCAACCCCCTTGCCAGAGCAGCTTCTCCTAGAGTAGATCATGCAGGAACAGTCCAGGTGGGGTTCGAATGTCTCCAGAGACAGAGACTCCAGAATGTCTGTGGGAATCGTGGGGCAGGGCTCTGACAACCTCAAGGTAAAGAAGTTCCTACTCGTGTTTAGGTTGGAACCTCTTGCATTTCAGCTTAAGCCTGTTGCCCCTTGTCCCACCACTGGGTGCCACTGTGAAGACTGGTCCCAAACTCCTAACACTTGTCCTTCAGCTACTTAGAAGTGTTGGTGAGGCTCCTTCTCAGTCTTCTTGTGAGGAAGACCACATGGGGTTTTCTCCACATTTCACTGTAACAAACATGGGCACTGCCCGTGCATGTGCCAGCTGCGTAGGAGCGGCGATGCAGAGCCCTGCCGGGCAGCCAGCAGGCACAGCACGCGTGCAGTCGTTACCAGCTGGGGGTTGAGGCTTTGCTGGGGTTTAAGCTCTTGCTTAAAGTTGGGGTTTAAGCTCTTGCTGATCAGCATTAGCTCTAGATCCAGTTAAGCCCAACTCTTGAGAGAAGGCAGGGAAGAATTCCTGCCCCTGCACACCCAAGCAAAGATCTGCTTCTTCAGCTGGAAGTGGCTTCCCAAGGTGCTTTCACTCCATTCTTTTAAGCCAGTCAAGTGTCCTCTCCTAGTTCTGCCCCAAATCATCATGGGGCTGCATTAGTTCTCATTGAGGACATCTCCCATTCAGGTAGGAAGGACAGAGCCAGCCTGGCTGCCATTGCCAGGCCACCTACCTGTCAAAGATGGAGCCCACACCGGCACTGTGAGCGCTGCTGCGGTGCACGTGCAAGCCCGTGGCCAGAAGGATGCCGTCTTGCACTGACACGGAGCGATGGGAGAAAGAGGCAATAAGCAGCTCGTTCCAGCCTGCAACAGAGAGAGATAGTCCAACAAAATGATCGGTGCCACTGGGAGCAGGAGAGCTGGTGTCTCCCTGCTGGCTTCAGACTAAGCTCACAGGACAGACGGGACCCCAGGTACCAAATGTCCCCTTGCCAACACTGCAAAGGGTGCCAAACCTTGCCCAGCAGCAGCAAGGAAGGTGCAGAAAAAGACTCAAAGGGAAGGAAAAGAACATAAAGTAAAATATGCTGGGATTTTCTCCTAAAAAAACCCCACACTCCTTGCACCAGCAACCTCTTTACGTAATTCTGCATCTCACACACGAGTGTGCCCCACACAGACGACGTTCTGCAGTTACAGGAATTAGATTGTCAAGATGGACTTTGTGAAGACGGGAACAACCAACAGATTCCACTGCCCCATCCACAGTCTCCACCATGGCTTGGGATGGATGGGCTGCTCACCCTGTGCCAGCAGGGGTAGATCAGCTCAGGACCTCCCATCCACCACCCAGCCTGGCTGGTATGGCACACGGCCTGGAGGAGGGATGGGGAATACCAGGAGTACCACTGGGGCACATTACCTGCCCGGAGGAGAATGACTTGGTCTTCCAGTGTCAGGTCAGAGAAGTGGGGGATTCGTTTGGCCCATTCAACGAGGGTGAAGAGCTGCTTGTCAGCCGCGTGACAAATGTTGGTGACAGGGTCATTTGTCTGAGAGCGATACGGAAAGGAAAAGATCAGAGGGAAAGAGGAGAATCTGTCAAGGTGAAGCCTTTGACAGTGACTGTCTGCACTGCACACAGCATTGGATCAAGTTGACAATATCCAGAGCCACAAGGAAAATTATCAAATTGCCAACAATCTCAGCTGTGCAGCATCGGGAAGAGATTTATTGCTGCCCCCCCACACCTCCACAGGCAGCCAAATCAGATGGTTGCTAGATTTTTCTGTTTGCTTGCTGTCCTTTGCAAAGCAAGTCCTGCATGGCAGTCATGCTCCCCAGGGCACATCTTGGAGCCTGCTGAGTGGGCAGCAGTTTGTCTTAACCAGCAAAACCACAGCACTAAACTATGCCCAGTTTTGATGCCAGTCTCAGTCACTGAGCAGACAAGCAGCACCCAGGGCTGTGCAGCTCTGGAAGCCAGCATGGAGCCAAGACTCTGGCATCCAGCTGCTGCCCTACCTACTCATTAAAACCAAAAGAAACTGGACAAAGACATCCCAGAACACACAGACTGATTTCTATTGCCAGTCAGAGCAGCTTCAAAAGAAACTGGTGATTTTTAGACGGCGCCAAGCAAAACTCCCCTGGCAAAACTCTGAGTGTTCACATGGGGTTCGTCTTGTCAAACCACATATTGAAGGCTGCAGGTGCTGTCCAAGCCCTTACCGAGCTCTCGGTGTTCATGTCGCTGTACACCTCTGTCTTGGGTTCAACTGCCAGCTCAGCCTCCAGGATCCTCTCCACAGGCATGTCCTCGCTGCCGCTGCTCGTGGACTCGGCTTCATTCTCGCTGCGCTCCCTGCTCCTCTGCCTCTCCTCCTGCACAGCTGCAGGACAGAAACGGGGCTCTTGACATCCACAGCAACACTGACCTGCTCACAGCGGGTCCCCTCTCCTCCGAGAGAAGGCTTCTCAGAAATCCCCTCAGGAGTGTAAGAACAGAAAATAAATGGGTATTTCAGACGTGCTCCTATCAAAAGAGCTGCCACCCCCAGCCACCAATAACTTCGGGGTTGCTAGAGTTCAGTAGCCTCCAAATTTTACAAAAGGTTGTCATTTCCAAGGTATGAAGCTCCAGAATACGGGAAAGAAGAGTTAACACCTCCAGGAAGCAGCCTGGGCTTGGCTCTCACTGGGTGCTGGAGGAGGCAGGAGTGAGCCAGCACCGCAGATTCTGAGGTCTGCTGCATTCTCAGCGTGCTTTGGACAATCCTAGAGCATCCAGTGAACAGGACTAGATGGTCCTTCACCCACAGCTGGATCCAGACATGCTGCCAATCTCATTCCTGAGCAACAACTTAACCAGCCTGGCCCAACCCTGGTGTCACCTCCCCTTCCACCACCTCCCTTCCCAACTCTCCACCACTAGACAGCAGTTTCTAGCACACTCTTCTCCCATCTCCACACATTTTCCAAAACATCAGCTGGCTGGAAGAACAGGATCACTGACGTTATCTCCAGATCTCAGCTATGACCTCCTGGGGCTGCCAGGTGTCTGGGAGGACAGGACGGGGTGTAAGATGTGCACATGAGGGCTTGCCAAGCTTTGTGCTCAGCTGCACTCCCAGTGCACGTTTTAGCTGAAGAAGTCTCAAAGGGAAGTGAGGAAGTTCTGCTAAAGAAAAAGGCAACAGCAGGGATCATGTTGGCTTAGCTCATTGCTGGGGAGAAATGCTCCCAAACTGCAACCCTGCTAGTATAACTCCTCTGTACAAGCTCCCAGGGCCAGGCGGGAGTGCAAAGTGCCCCAAAACCCCTAAGGGACAGGTAGGCAGCTGTCAGAGCAGGGAATGGCCCGGACTGAGCTACAGGCACTTGGACACCTGAAATGAAGGGCTCAGTGGTGAGAAGCTGGCTGCAAAGCTGGGTCCTGTGGCGCAGACATTGGTGATTCACTATTTAACAGCTTAACCCGTTAGCGAGGAACCAGACACTCAGTATCCAGGGGTGGGAAAAACCACCACTGGATTTGCCCTTGAAGAGGAGAATGGACCTGCACAAACACCACGGGACACCAAGGAAGGGACCGGCTCAGCAAGCCCATGGCAAGTCCACAGGAGAAGCTGATCCACATCTCTTCAGCAAGGTAAATGCTGCTGGAAGAAAGGTGAGACAAGCTTTCAGGTCAGATGCCTGGATCAGGAGACTTCTGTCCTATTTGTTGTTAGAGCTCTGCTGTTTGCAGTGGTATCAGGAAATAAGCCCTTGCAGGCTTACACTTGAGTGCCTTCCAGGGAAGGGCCAGATCACGAGAGGTTCGTAAGCACTGACGCTCACGACCACTTTGAATTGCTCCGCACTTCCTTGCGCTTCTCCCAGCTGGGAAGATGCAGTTCCCAGCACTGCCCAGCTGCTGGGGAACTGGCAGCACCCAAGGAGATGTCACAGTGGGTCATCCAGCCTGGTGCTGGCAAGGAAGGGCAACACAGGATGTAGGTATGTGCCAGCCAGCCGGGCGAAGCATTCGTCCTCTTGAGGATAATGGACAGCAAGAGCCTAGGGAAGTGTCTCTAAAGTCATCAAAACCTTGGTGGAGGAAAGAGCACGTCAACGAAATACCAGCCCCATTACTCAGCCCCCAAACTCATGCAGGACTTCTTGTTCAGGCTGCAACCTGTCCCTGGTTCCTGCAGCTCCCCGAAAGCCCCCGTGATTACTGCACAGCCAAACCTCCACAGGATCCACCGAGACGCTGGGGTTTCAATTTTCAAGCTAAGCAAAGGGAAGCTGCATCGACACCCTGCTCCTCTGAGCCACTTTGCACCCAGCTGGAAGGGAGAGCTGTGTATGAGATTAGGTTTCTGGTCCCAGCCTGGTGTTTCGCAGTGCCCTGCTGCTCTACGTGGTTGAGGCAGAACAGCCTTGGTGATGCTACAGGAAGCGGGATGAGGCTCAGCCTGTACCTGGTGTTACAGCTGCTTCCCCAGGCTCTGCCTTGCACAGCCTGAGCTCCTGTGCGTGGAGCCGCTTTTGCACTCCTCAGGAGACAGTGTGGTCTACCTAAGAACACCTATGCAGCCCTGGAGGTGGCACAGATACATCCTCTGGCTACAACCAGGTAGTTTTTTCAGTGGTCACTAATAATTTAGAAGACAACCCAGCTCAACGGTCCTTGCTCCACCAAGGAGGAAGCAGCCAGCTGCAGGGGGCAGAGGTGGGCACATACACTCCCAAGCCTCTGGGTTTGCCTTTCCCTACAGCAGAGACTCACCTGGTGGTTGGTGGCTTTTACAAAGACTTCAGACTCTCCAGCCTTTTGTGGGAGAGAGATGGGGCTGCAGGACGCACCACAGACACAGGTCAGCCTCAGCTTGGAGACTCCTTTCAAGCCAAATCCCTTTAAGTCTGATTGTCTCAGGTCAGACCCTTGCTCCAGACCAACACTTAAGTGGTTTGGGCCAGAAACAGTCCTGGGGTGTTTCAGTGAGCTCATGCTTCCACAGAGCACATTCCTACAGCACAGAGCACCACAGAACGTGAGGTGTGCCAGAGCTCATCTCCAGAAGTGAGGTTAGGAGGAGAAACAACAGACAACCATAACACAAAACACAGCAATAAAACATTCACCCTTATTTTCCACGGCAATAATTAGGTGGTGACCAATACCAGCAAAAACAGGAGGTTGCTCTTCACACAGGAGACAAGTAGGCTGCAGGACCACTCACTACTCCTCTGCAGCAGAGGCTTACAGGGGTCCAATGGGTTCAGGCCATCAAGGGCTTGGGTCAAAACCAGTCATAGGTTCAGCATGTGTGTTTAGGTGGGATGGGAAGATGAATATGGTGGAATAAGTTCCACATCAGCCTCATTTCCTTTATGAAACAAGGTCAAAAGAGCTGTTAGTGAGGGCTTTTGGAACGCTCCAGCCTTAGAGGACTACTGTTACCCTAAAGAACACAAGGAACATTTCTACAAGTCCATTCCTGGACATACCTTCCCTCTTCATCCCCATTGCGAGGCACTTCTGATAGCGGCAGTACTGGCAGCGGTTGCGTTGACGCTTGTCTATGAGGCAGTCCTTGTTGTCGCGGCAGGTGTAGATCAAGTCCTTACGGATTGTCCTCTTGAAGAATCCTTTGCAGCCCTCACAGCTGTACACCCCGTAGTGTTTCCCTGGGGAGAGAAGGGAAGGCTGTCAACAGGCAGTGCTTCCCTCCAATGTGAAGGAGCTCAAACCAACAGCAGAAGGTGAAGAAACTGGCTATGAGGTATCACCTTAGCAGGTCTGACTTGGCTTTTTCCCAGGAATCATGACCAGTGGCACTACGGGGCCACCATTTTCCTGTGAAAGGAGGGACGGTATCCCAGGGAAAGGACACAGAGCCACGTCTTAGCTGCAGCGCAGGTGTCAAGAAGGCAAAGATAGGGGATCTGGAGGGGATCTGCAAGGGACAGCCACACTGCAGGTCTACAGGGTAGGAGAGAAAACCCAGGTGCAGCGACAGCCCAGCTACCCAAGTGTCAGCAAACAAGAACATTGAGACTCTGACACGTTTTTCTTTGACAAACAGGGACAAAACGTAAAATGAGATTGTATGCATAAAAGAGGAGAGCATGGGGTTTAGGTTTGCTCTCTTTTGGGCACAGCACAACCAACCTGCAAACCAGACCAGCTGCCCTTGGGTGAGCCAGACCCAGATATGGAACCTGCAATGCCAGTACGGCCCCAGCGAGCCCCCACAGTGTTCCCTCCTGCACGAGTCTTGCATCAGAGCGTCAAGGGAGGTTTTGTAGCACAAAGCCTTTCCCAAGAGAAAAAAAATCCCAAACTCCTACCTGAGGACCTGTCCCCACAGATGGCACAGATGTGTTTGGCTAAGGAACCTGGGCTTGTAGATGGATAATTCATGTTCCCGATCCCTGGGAGACCCGGCAAGGGCTTGACATCCTCCAAGCTGCTGACATTGTTCAGAATGTTGAGCTGCAGAAGCAACAAGACAAGTTAAGGGGGTCGAGACTTATCTCTTGATGAAACCATCCCCAAATTGAGCTGACCTCTCCCTTGCTGCTCATGCTGGGTTCATCCCACAAGCTTATCCCCAGCAACTCCATGGGGCTGCCATGGGCAGACAGACATCCTCTGGTGAATCCAGCTGGAGGGGTTTAAGCAGATGCCTGGCAGCAGATATTGCCTCTCCCCCTGCCCTGATGCTGCAACCAAAGCCAGAACCAAGCAGGGCTGGAGAGAGGTAGGCAGCAACCCTCAGCTGCCCAGTTACAGCCTCCAAGTGACAGGACTGGTGGGATCCTGCCTGCTCCATCAGAGGATGCTGTTCACTAGCATCTTATAGCTCAGTAAGGAAGGGCTTTGCAGCCAGGCAGTTTGCTGCCATCAAGCCTGCAATGCTGTGTGGCTAGGGAGGCTGTAACGATGTTTAAAAGAAGAAAGAGGATGAAAGTAGTAAGAGGGTTCGCTTCCCTGCCTTGGGATACGAACGTCAGCACAAACACATGCAAACGCAGCTATCGTGGTCGCTCCCTGGGCCTTTGGTGCTCCCAAACACCATCACAGGAGGGAGAACAGAACAGATTTGGGGTTGCAGAATGAAAAAAGGCAGCCAAACAAAACCAGGGAGCAGGATGAGCATCTAAAATTCAGCTGCAGCGAGATGCAGACAAACAGCCCAGAGCCCCCTTCTGAGATCTCTGGGAGCTGCTCGCGGCTGCTGCAAGTTAAAGGTTACAAACCGACATCGATTCGAGGCTGAAGCCCGATGCTGCCCAGGGCTTCGCTTTATTGCCGTTTCCTTTCGAGCTGCTGTCGACCCAGCAATGAGGATTAGGGGCCGTCGAGCAACTCTTGTCACAAGCTGTCTGAGCAGAGCCACGGCTCTCCAAAACCACCATCGAACCCTCTTTCCCACTGCCATGCTTTGAGGGCTGGGGATGGTTTCTTCAACACTGAGCTTGTCTTTAACAGTCACCCCAATTCTGAAGTTCTCCTTCGCAGCAAGAAGGCAGAAGCAGAGACAGAAAACAAGGCTTTGGGTGAAAATCCAGCCACAGCCTTCATCACAGTCTCCATGAGATCTCAGCCACTAGACTTCACGCTCTTGCAAGCTCTTCATTTGCTCCAAGAAGGCGCCTACTTCCCGTGAAGAAGTATAATGGTGCCCACAACACTTCAGCAAAGAGCAAGCAATGCTCACAGCACCGAGACTTTTGAAGCTGCCATTAGAAAAATAAAAAGGTGAAGCCTGTTTTCATCTTTCCTCACCACCGTCCCTTCGTTTTTTGAAGCTTCCAACGCCTGATGACATTGAAAATACCGAGTGCCCAGCAAAAAAACGACCGCGGGTTGTTCTGCCTCACCGGAAAACAGAAGCGCGTAGGGATGAATCGTCCAGAGGATGGCGACAGCAGCAGCCCAGCCCTGGCGCTGGCAGCCGCAAGTCCTAACGCTGAGAAATCCGAACCCGGCCCAAGGAGAGGAGAAATCAGCCCTTTTCTCTCCACAAGGGTACGGGCACCTTCTTCCTTTTTACTCTCAAAACTTCTTCTCGGCGAGATGCTGAGCCAGAAGGGACTTGTTAGGGTTTCAAGTATTACTCAGAGCTTGGGTACCACCTTCCCTTTCTCTCCAGATACACTCAGAGACAGTAATAGGGAGAGAGAGTGTATGGGGGGAAACAAGGAATGGGGCAGTTTTAGCCACCAGTGTCCTCAGAGCTTGACTCCTGCAGGTTAAGTGCAATCATGTGTGGTATCTGGGACAACTGCTTGAACCCAAACCCATTAGCTGCCTCCCTGTTGAATCCCCAAGGTCCAACTGTCTCCTTGCATTAGAGGCAACACAAATGAAACCTTCTCCTTGGAGCTGGGAACTTGGCTCAGTGCCCAGACTGAGGAAAACGCTTCCCAGAGCATCTCCAGCCCCGAAGGAAAGGCTTTCACGCAGCTATCGCTGCCACCACCTCCACCATCGTGAGGTATCTGCCTGGGGTGCCAGAGGCACAAATAGTGTCAGGTTGATGCAGAGCAGTCAGGTGGTGTGAGGGGAGGAAGGATGCCCACCAATGCCCAGACCCGTGCTGGACCTGAGGATGCTGTTAAAGGCCAACCAAACCCACCAAATCACTCTTATACTCGCTCAGAGTTCTTCAGGGCTTTCCCATCTCATCATCTCCCAGCCTTGGTGGCAGGAGTTAGCGAGAGCTTCAGACAGGCCATGGAGCAGCAGTGGGGTATGGAGCAGAGAGAGCTCAGGGACCACCTTCTTGCTGCTTCTTAAGCAGGAGCCATAAGGCTCCTGAACACTGTCTACCTTCATGTCCCAAAAAGAACATGCAAAATCTTGTTAATAGATGGTAGAGTCTCCATCAGATCTGGCCTCCCAGAACATTTCAGCATATGGTCAAAATTCCATGCTGCCACCTTGGTCCCAGCCACACTGGAGGTGGCGCCAGCCTCTGCCTCACAAAGACACCCTGGGAACCTCCCAGCCCATCCATAGCTCTGGGGAGTCACCAACCATAAGACCTGGGTCTCCTCCCACCTGGAGGAGAAACTTCAGCACCTGAGTGATTCAGGCAGGAAGGACAGGAGCACCTCATTTTTCTGCAGGCCAAGTCTACACGCAACGCGGCACACGTGGCTGGCACTTAGCATTGTCTGCCTCCCTCTCAAAACTTGTCTCCTCTCTAAATAAAGAAGCAAAGCAGATATCCTTTAGCAGGAGGGAAGGGAACGCTCCACGTGCTGCAGACTGACTGTTTCCACGTACACACTGTGATAGATCCAGTGGAGGGGACGTGCAGGGTGAGAACAGAGCTGGGAATTGGCTCTCCCCCCTTACCGTTTGCGTCTTCACCGTGTCTGTGCCTTGGGGGCTTCACGCTGAAAGATGCACATGCTGGATATTGTTCTTTACAGCTGATCTCCCTACGTGGCCAAAACACATCAGGCTCCCCATCAGCCAACCCCCTCTCTCAAGGGCTGGGACTTCCCCCAGCCTCAGCACCACGAGCTGTAGGGAAGCCAGCGTGTGCATCTGCCTACCTGCGGGCTGCTGTGTGTCACAAAGTTCATGCCCGGGGCTGAGGACAGAGCGACAGGGTGGGAGCCGATGGAGGACGTGATGACTCTGTACGGTGAGCCCAGCGCGTTCACTGGAGACCCAATCGCGTTCATGGGGGACGGCAGCACCCGGGAGGAGTTTGCAGGGGCCTCCAGGTAGTTGTGGTGCCCGTCCACTGAATTGCCCGTGGAAAGGCTCGACGACGACGGGCTCACAGATGTGGAGCTGGCATGAACGGGGGAATCTAGAGGGAGAAGCGGAAGGGCTCCTATGAGTGAGGCTGGCTGGAGAGCTATCAGCTGCCCAGCCTTGGTCACATCAGCTTAGATGCTGGCCAAGGCTCACAGCCAACCGGCAAACCTGCCTTATGCTGTAAGGGAAAAGAGCAAAACATTGGCACAGAAACTTTTCATGCAGCAACAACAAAACACACTAGAATAATAATTAGATCTTCTTTCACTGCTCCAGGGCCTCCACAGGCTTAGAAGGTGGCACCACTGCCTGCCTGAAGGTGGTCTTCTCTGAACCCTGAGGTCCCACTTCTTTTGTCAAAGCTGGCTCTAGGGACAATGAACACGTGAAACTGTGACATCCCCACTGACTGGGCTGGAAGCCTTGAATGCTCCCTGTGTCTCATGACACACCTTTGCTCCCTGTGATAGCTCATTGTGCTCCTCTTCCCACGGCTCAGCTCTTCTCCTTCCCACCCACTTACCTCCCTGCTGTGCTATTTCACGTGTTCCTCCAGCTCCTAGAACTTGATGCCAGCATCTTCAGGAGGAGCTGGAGCCATGCAGGACAGAAACTTCCACTCACGTGCATGTAACACAGACGAGAGGAGAAGGCACAAAGCATTTTGTCCTTTACTTTTCCTTAGTGTGAGACAGAGCAGAGACTGTGGCCACATGGATATGTGTGGGCAGAGTCTCACAACCTTGCAGTAGTCTTGCAAGGTCAGTCTGTCCCTGAACCCCACGGAGGATGAGGTGGCACAGAAGAGCAACATCACAGAATCACCGAACATTGGGGATTGGAAGCGACCTCAAAAGGTCATCTAGTCCAACCCCCCTTGATGAGTCTCTGAGGCTGAACACCTCACCCAAGACCTAAGAGCAGGTATCTCTAAGAGCAGTCTAGGTATCTAGAGAGTATCTGGGTATCCAGTGCCCACTAATCCCAAAGGATGTGCCTCACACAATCACAGAGCATTAGGGGCTGGAAGGGCCCTCCAAAGATCCAGCTGTGTTTTAAGGATTTATATGACCTTTTCTCCCTCCCCTAGAATTTACCACACCGGTTAGCATGAGCTGTCATTAACATTTCAATGAGCTGTTGTCTCTCTGGTGGATTTTCCAACACAGGAGATCATTCCCTGGAGTAGGAAGGCAAAGATGCTGTGTGGGAAGGTCACACAGTTGGGTTTTCCATGGCTGGCACAGAGGATGCTCGTTCCCATTGCATCTGCAGGTGCAGCAGCGCCTTGGTGTTTTGTGTGTTTGGGGGGGGTTTCTCCTCCTTTTAACATTATTGCAAAGTTATTTACGTGACAGTGTTTGTTATTTTTCCTGAAGTAACAATCAAATCTGATTCAAAGGGAAGATGCACAATAAAGACGGGAAAAGGTCAGCTCGCTGAATAACATTAAAGACATTTGTCAGAGTCAAGGAGGACTCGATCTGCTGTTATCAACCTACTTCAGACTTAATTCTGCAGAGGGAGGGGGAGAAAAGGTCTTTGTCAATTCTTGCTTTGGCTTTTTGGATCAATTCTCCCAGTGGGAAGGCGATGTGCAGCAGGAGGAAGCCGGCTCGATGACAACAGCAGAAGCCTCGGAGGCAGCGAGGCGGTCTGGAGGCAGAGCCAGGCTCCTGTCTGCTGCTGGAGAGTCACCCCACGTCCCCCTGCCACCATCATGGAGACACGCAGCTTGTTTTCTGTTAGCAGACGGCAAAGCCCTCTTCCTTCCAAGCCCAAAAGCCTTTCACCCCAGAGACAGCTGCCAGGAGAGCCTTTAGCAGGGGGCAGAGGATGCGCTGTTTGCCCAGCCCCTGCCGTACCGAAGCCTCCGCTGCGTCCTGGGACTTGAAAAGGATCATCCCGACTTGTGCCGTGATCGGCTTTGGAGAGAAGCGAATGCATTTTTCATCACCTGCGAGTCCTCCCCAGCATCTGTGGTGCAGGCTTCGAAAGAAATTTGCTTTATGCCTCTTTAAACAACTAGATAAACAACATGGCCTTTGAGGATTCCTCAGCTCGCAAGAATAAGCCACCAAAAGGGAGATGGGGCACAAATCTATCATACCAGGACAGCTACGGAGAAGAATGATTTCTTCATCTATTAACATGGAAAAGGGCACATTTTGAAAGTATCATGCAGAAGATTTGAACCAGTAAGAACATGCTCCCAGAAGAGTTACTTGACAGTCTGCATTCACTCCAGACTTTACAGAAACAGTCACTGTGGAGTCTCTCCACTGAAAAGGTTCCAAGCTCCATAAGGAGCCAGGGCAAAGCTTTCACTCCGTGCTTGTGTCCATGCCAAGAGGCAACTGTGCAAGAGCTATGGCCAGGGGTATCCTCTAGCTCCCAAGATGGGATCAAAAGTTTAAGCCAGGAAGCCTGGAGGGCTTATGCCTCCATCTCTTACCCCAGCAGTGAGACACTGAGGAGGAACATGAAGTGTCTGCTAGTGGAGATGGCTGGGTAAATGAAATTGTCCACTGGAGAGCACACAAGGATAGCGCCAGGCTCTGCCAGGGTCTGATGACACAAATCTGCTTGTTCCCACAGTGTCTGGCCACGCTGTGACAAGCCTGCTGGTCAAAGCCACCGCTGTTAACTTTGCACATCATGGTGAGTAAGTTTATCCATCTCTTATAAACCACAATACCAACCTCTTCTAGCAAAGCAAGAACAATCAATCAATCAATCAATCAATGAGAGCAAAGCCCTCTTGTGAGGAAGTCCAAACTTTGGCTTCCAGTCCCTCCCTGGGATAAGTTTGTGGAGTCAGTCCCCGAGGGAGCAGGGGTGCACCCTCCTGTGCCTTGGACTCCTCTCATGATCACGCTGGGCTGCTCCAAGAGGGTCAGAAGATGTGACTGCTACCGTGTTATCAGCTGCTGTGAGGAACAGTCTGCACGGCTGGCAGACAGCGTGCAGGAAGAGCCATGCCACAGCATCCCAGATGCTTCAGGTCCTTATTCCCTGTGCTGAGTACCCTCAAAGCTGTCGTAGTCTGAAAGTGCCAAGGTGGCTCAGGCACTGCAATCAGCAGAGTTTGCAAGTCTTGTTGACTTTGGTTGAAAATGATTAAGTGAAACGACTGGCAGGAAAATACTAATGGTCTGTGTCCCACATCTCCCAGCAGAAAGCAACCAGGAAGGCTCTGGGCTTACACAGACAGCTGTCGTCGAGGCATTTTCTCCCAGCATCTGGGAGATGAACACAAACACCAGCATGGCAGTGTAGCAGGGCCAACGAGGGATCACTGAAGAAGAGACCTCTGAAGACCATCTAGTCCAACTCCCCTTCTTGACCAGCTTGTGGAAGCTGGAGGGAGTAGGGAGACATGACTTGGTCCTGGATGCCAGGCACAGCCTCTGCCTCTCCAGCCAGCACTGGGCACAGGTGACATTTACACAGGCCAAAGCGGATCCAGAGTCTGTCCTTCAGGTAATATGAGGTGACAGGAGATGCTGGGGATTCAGTCGGCTGCAAAGTGGAGGGCAGCCTGGCATCAGGAGATGAGGGCTCTGAGCATAGCACAGCCCTTGCCCGCGAGCACCCAGAGCGGCTCCCAGACTGGACAGGTCCCCCATGTCTGCTGGGGAAGACCTTGTGTCAAGTGTCAGGGCTTGCTACTGCTTTGAACCACCAGGTTCACCACCAGCTTATTTCTGATCCACCGATGGGCCTGTTCATGTCTTTCTCCCCAGTTTTCCTTCTCCACACTAATGCTTGGACAGGTCCTTTCATGAAGAGAAGTTCAGGGAAGCCTGATCCTGGGTTTATTTATCTCCTAGAGGAGCAGGGGAAAGAAGGGACAGGAGGGAACCGCTTCGTGTGGATTCTCTGATGTCTCCACTGCATAAATCTAGTGAACCCAGTGCCTCAGCCAACCCTCCACAAGCTCTCTTGCACAGAACACCACACTCCAGGCTTCTCTTTGGAGGACACAAAGCTCAAAAAGAAGAAACTTACTTTTGGGTGCTTCACTGTTTCTAACAGCATCTGCAAGTGCATCACATCACCTTCTGCAGAGAGCAGCCTTGGGTTGGAAGTGTGGACGCAGACAGACTCAACGTCCACATCCCATCTACATGCTGTAGTTTAGAATAAAGATGGCAGTGTGGACAACTCTACTGATGTTAGGAAAAATAGTGAGGAAGGACACCGAGAACCAGCTTGGTTCTCTGCATTTTGAAAACTGTGCCCTTGAGGCCACAAGAAACAGTGTCACATTCACCCACCAGGGCCAAGCAAGGGCATTAAGCTTTGACATTTCACTTCTACTCATGTTTCACTCCCAGCTTCCCAAAACCCTCGTCCAGGTGGGCCAAACTTGCGTGAGCCATAAAATAATGAAATCAAGACTAGAAGAACGCTGTCTACATCACAGCAGACTAGCAAGTGTCCAACAGATGCAGCAACAGAGCCCAAAACTCCATCTCCACCACAAAACGCCAAACAGCCAGTTCTGGGCCAGCACAGCTAAACTGGTCCAGGACCAAGATTAGGTTGATAAAGGCAGCTTGGATGCCTCTGTGCTGTGGGCACTTGACAGGTAAAGCTGGGGCAGACGTGGCAGCAAAGACTCCTGGCAAGAGGAGACAAGCAACCCCAAACGCCTCAGCAGAGACAGCAGGAAGAGTCCAGGCTGCAACCAAGAAAGCTGCCGTGATTGTCGCCCAACCAATGGCAGGAAACACCAGCCTGAGCCACTGCACCTGAGCAGAAAGTGGAATGAGAATGCAGAGACCAGGAATGTCCAAGCCCTACACACTCTGTCTACTGTAACCAACATGGGCTACAAGGTTGTTTTGGTTAATGCCTCTTCAGCTCTAACATCTAGCACAACATCAAGAGGAAAGTGATCTGTGTAAAACCCTGGGTCTTCATTCAACTAAGCCCTAAAGCAATCCCACCTCTTGAGAACTGCAGATACCTTGCAAGTCTAGTCTTCAATATAAGAAGGACACTGAACTGCTGGAGAGTTCAGAGGAGGCCACAAGAGCTGGAGCATCTCTCCTATGAAGACGCACTTGGGGCTGCTCACCCTAGAGAGGGCTTCTTACAGCAGTTCCCAGTACCTGGAGGGGCTACAGTGAAACTGGAGAGGGACTTTTTATGAGGGACTCTAGTGGTAGGACACGTGGGATGGGTTCAAGCTAAAAGAGGGGAGATTTAGATGAGACTTGAGGCAGAAATTCCTCCCTGTGAAGGTGCTGAGGCCCTGTAACAAGTTGCCCAGGGACACTGTGGCTGCTCCATCCCTGGAAGTGCTTAAGGCCAGGTTGGATGGGGCTCTGGGCAACCTGGTCTGGTGAGAGGTGTCGCTGCCCATGGCAGGGGGTTTGGACTGGATGATCTCTGAGGTCTCTTCCAACCTAAACCGCTCTGTGATCATCTCAGCCCTCAAGGATTTGTCTTTATGTCAAAGATAATCAAAAGCTGGATCTCCCAAGACGATGAGAAACACATTTGTGCTTGAGTCCTCAGATGCACACAGAAAGTGTTCGACGTGCTGGCATGAACAGTTAAAGGTGCAAGTTGCCCTCTCTGACACGTAACTAGCAAAGCTTTTCAGATGCTTCATCCTCTGCAGATCAGAGAGCACCGAGAAGTGGGAAGAGACAAGCAGCAAAGGGCTTTTTTCAGCAGAGGAGCATGAGTGAGCGTGGGAAGTACAGCCTGGCAGGCAGCTCGTCCTTGGGGACGACCTTCAAGGGGAAACACCTGGGAGAAGCACTCCTGACGCTGGATGCATGAAGTAGCAGGGAACCCACGCTAACTGGAACCCAACTTTTGCTGCTGTGGCTGCACAAGTTGATCCTACTTCATAGGTGGAAGCTGAACTGAAACACTCTTCCCTTTCTGGTGGTATTTTTAACTGTCCAAGCAGATTTCCACAGGCAGTACAGATTGCCATTCTAATATCCTTCAGAAAGGTTATTGGTTTTGCCTTGCTTTTAAGGTCCAGTAACCTTTGTGCTGCTGCCTTCCTGCTCAGCTCCAAGTCAATAAATAATGCAGCCTTCCCCCGACAGCTAACATCATGGAAGAGCAGGAGTTTTTGGAGGTGTGCTGGCACATACGTGAACAGGGGCTTCTGCCCAGGGCAGGAGGAAGGTTCCCTCAGCTGTCCCAGTGGTGGTAATGCTCCTGTGCCAGCCTTGCAAACACAGGCCACCCAAAATACAGCCCACAAGAAGCCATGGGTTGGAAGCACATGAGCCTTTCAGTGGTGCTGGTGCAGGCTCAGCATCAGATGCTATGTTGAGATATTGGTCTGATCTGGCTGCAACTGAACAGTGGGTCAATAGGTTAATATGGCCAAGGACATTTGGACGAGACACACCTTCAGTGTAACTGCGTATTCTTCTCTCCAAGAAGCCAAGCTGAGGAAGAGGGAAGAAAGAATCAAAATCCAGAACCTACAGAGGTTTTGCTAAGACTTTGACAGGCACCAGGGGTACAGGGTAACTGCTATGGCTGTGGTGAACTTGACAGCCAAAGCCTCCTCTAGCAACTGCTTGGCATGTAGTTAAAACGAAGAGTGCAAGCCAAAGTTACACACCCTAAGAAGGTGTCACATCGCCACCACGATCACTGTACCAAACAAGAGCGGGATGAAGTTTCTCATCTACAAAGAAATAAAAACCTGTTGAATTTGAGGCCAAAAAGGGTTCTTTGTGATTGATCAGATTCACCATCTCAGCCAGTGGGACCTCCAGCACTGTATCCACATAAGAAAAGAACGCACATAAACTCCTACAGTGGTCTTTGAACTTCTGCAGAGGCTATGGGTTCCCATCAGAAAGAATCCCACCAGCTGCAGCGTCTGTGGCTGCCCCAGGCAACTGAAGGCAAATGTCTCCCACTTTAAGAAAATAAGACAAAAACATCAGCTGCATTTCTCTGGCTGCAGGAGTTCCCCATAACTTGATTTTCTCACAGCTTTTCTGGGCCAAAGAGCTCTCTTCCATCTTCACGTGCACAGTTAGAGGTACCTGGCAAGCTGTGACACCCAGGGAAAGAAAACATCCTGTAGGTCACAACACCTGGGACTGTCAGAGGCGAGAGAGCTGCCAGGCAGGCAGCAGCCCTGCTCCAGGCACAACTCGGGTTTTCCTCTCTCTTTCCCCCTAGACGACCCGGCCTAACCCTGCTTTGGTTGGGAGAGCTGACAAGATTGTAGCTGGAGGTGGCATGGCCACAGGCCAGCTTACATGAGTACTAATAAAAGAGACTTTATGGAGGAGCCAAGTTAGTTCTTGTCCCCAACCAACTGTGCCAGAGAGTGCTCAGAGAGAGAGAGAGACAGCACAGCCAGCACTGCATCTTCCCTTGCCCTGGGAGCCGGGCTCCAGAGGAAATGCATCCTTCTGGGGAATAAAAACCCACCTTGAAGTCTTTTTGATGTTGCTCCTATAGCCCAGGTTGTGAATGCAAATCCTTCTGCCTTACTGCACTTGTTCAAGGGTCACTCATCTGAACACTCTCCCTGCTACTCTACAAACTCACCCATCATGCTGCAGAGTCTGACTGACCTTTGCTTATCACAAACCATGTACCTATCACCAATCTGTGTCTGGATGTTCTCAGACAAACTCAAAAGGGTCGTTGGGTCTTGGAACAGGCTGCCCAGGGAGGAGGCTGAATTGCCATACCTGGACGTGTTTCACAGCCATGGAGATCTGGAGCTTAGGGACAGGGTTTAGTGGTGGCCTTGGGACAGTTTGATTAATTGTTGGACTTGACAATCTTAAAGGTCTTTTCCAGTCTAAATAATTCTGTGATTCCACTATTCTATAGTGGTGTCACTCAGACCTTTAAGATCAAAGTGACACCTAGACACAGCACCAAGCCCATGGACCTCATTGCTAACCCAGATGCAGACTAAATTAAGCTACAGCAGAAGCACCAGTTACTCAAACACAAAAAAGAAGAAGAGCAGATACAGGTTTTTTGGCTGTTTGGGTTTTTCTGGGGGTATGGGGGGGTTTTTTTGCCGCTCTTCTCAAAATGAAGCCCAAAATTTTAGAGCTAAAGGAAATCTGAACACCATGAGATCGAGACATGCTGAACAGCAGCCGCTACATCACCTGAACTCTGCCCTCCAGAAACATGGTGCAAGAACAACGGATGCACCAAGCTGGGAGCCTAGTGTGGATACTGTCCTGATGTCCCCCTTCACTGTGCCAGCGCAGGCAGGACCAAGAATCAGCTTCACAGCTATTTTAAAGGAAGAGGGAGCAGGAAATGCCATTAGCATAATTGCAGCCGGATGGAGAAGCAAGTTGCTTGCATGGACTTTGTGGTGACAACCCCAAGATAATGGACAGTTGCCACCTCCCCCCACCCCCAGCTCCATCACCATGATCTATCCTGTTTTGTCCCTCTCAAAGCCTGACTGTCATTTTGCACAGCCCAGGAGTCCTAAAGTTGTCTGGCCAGAGCAGAAATTGTCTTCTTATCCAGCCAGAAATCCCCTTCAGCAGTCCCAACAACTTCAAGAGAGGCAGACCCCACAGGCACCCCTAGATCCCTGGCCCCACCAAGATGCCAAAAGGGCACAGAAACCCTTTGCCTTTGCCTTTATTGTGCTCCTACTCCCAATTTCCTTCTCTAGAAATCTCCTAAAGACTCTGCTGTGTGCTGTGACCCCTGTCCCTACAGGGATCTGTGCCTGGTTCCTAAGAAGATCGGTTTGAACGTCACTTTGCTTTTGCTTCTGTGTCAACTCATAATACTCAGCAGATTTTGTGCAAATAACACTGCCATTGTTTCACTGGTACAGCAGCAACAGCCGAGAGCTTGGCTTGTCTTTGCTTGTTTCTTAAACGCACCAGCGAGCAACACATTCTGCCGACTTCTCTGCAGAAACTGCCTAAAGAGGGATTTTGGAAAGTCAAGCGCTTGTGAAACTTGGGAATGACTTGATGCAACAGCAATAGCTTCTCTGGAGCTGGAGAATTACCAGAGGTGAGGATTTCATGCAAGAGGGAGGGAAAAAACCACCCCATTTACACAGTGGGGACATCCCACGTGCAGTTCAGTCGTCTGCACAAACCTCTGCTCCAGCAGAGAAATAACAACAAGTTGATGTTCACAGCCTGGGGACCTCCAGAGTAAGGCCTGGAGGTGTTTACCCACCCTGAAGTGCTGGGAACAACTCGAGGAGGTTTCCAGAGATACTAAGCCTTTGCACATCCATAAGCAACAGTGCAATGCCCTGGAACAGCATCAATGTTTTGCCAGCAGCTGACACGTGGTGCTCTCTGCTCCTGCAGCCAAAAATCGCAACCTGCCCACACCCTGCCCCACTCGGGGGACACCCAACAGTTCCTCAACCCATTCCCCACGTTACAACAAGAGGAATAACTCTGAGAAAAATAATGAGTGAGCCTGGGGAACTGCAAAGCCCATT
This sequence comes from Phoeniculus purpureus, assembly GCA_028565055.1. Lineage (NCBI taxonomy): Eukaryota > Metazoa > Chordata > Aves > Bucerotiformes > Phoeniculidae > Phoeniculus > Phoeniculus purpureus. The sequence goes on from JAOXOE010000698.1 coordinate 5,635,444, forward strand.
TCCCAAGAGCAGTTCTGGTTTCTCTAACTGGGGCTCACGGGGGTATCACAGCTCACGGCGACACAGACACAGCCCTTTGCTGTCTCACCGTGCAGTCTCATCCAGTTAATCTGACACAGCTTCACACAGCTAAGGTGGTGTCTGTGTCACAAGGGCAGGAGAGAGCCACTGGGCGAGGGAAAAGCCTCTTTGGATTTTCCTTGAGGGCTGATACATGTTTTAGAAGTGATTTTTAACTCCAACAACTTAATAAAAACACAACCTCAAAGATACTCACTTGGGTCGTTCCTGCTCTTTCGCTGAACAGATTGAGCCCGCCGCAGGCAAACACACACCTCTCAGACACCGTATACTAAACTTGTGAGCAAAGAGCTGTGCTTTGACTCAAGCCTGCAGGATTTCAGGCAGCCTGGCTGGGCTGGGCTGAACTTCCCGGCGCATACAACCACAGGAGAGCTTCAATCGCAAGCACCCAGGCGCCGGAGGTTGCAGCCACACACAAGTTAGGTTAAACACGTTTTGCAATTCTCTCTTCCCCCCCACCCCTACTCCTGCTGTGGGATTTAGTTCCCTCCACCTAAACCAGAAGGCACAGGTTGCAAACCCAAGTCAAATACTTACTGCCAAAGCCCGCAGGAAACTTAATGAAGTGAGGATAATTCCCATACATGTTTAATCTTCAGTTCATCTCTTGCCTTTCTAAACAACTGCCTCCCTTTAACTTCAAAGCTGCCCGGAGCGCAGCACAGCCCGCCGGGGTCGGGACATGGCTCTGCAAGAGCAGGGGCTCTCCAAGGGTGTCGGGGCAGCTGCCTTCTCCCGTGGCCTCATCGTGGCTTCACGCCGGCAGCAGCTGCTCGCTGGGATGAGCCATGCCCGTGTTCACCGTCTCTCAGGGCTGGCTCCCGTGCTTGGCTGTCTGGGCTCCCTGCGAATCCCCAGCGCACTGTCCGGGGAGCATAATCGCCTGCTAAGATGCCGATCAATGCGTGACGGCTCTGGTATAGATCAGAAATTGGAGGGGGGGGGGCGGATTAAGTTGTGTAGGGGAGGAGCATGGTGGGGAAGGAGGGGAGTGCTTTGCTTCTCCACCAGTGAAGAGTCGATGCAGTTTAATAGTTATACCAGCCCCAGCCATGTGGAAGGTGTTTTTCCGGACCAACCCTTGCCCAGAAGAGCTGGTGCTCTGGTGATGGGCTGGCTAACAGACAGGGCACGAGCACACGTGTAAACATCCCAGTGCTTTGGCATTAGGGCTGTGTAGGGCAGAGAGTTTCATGCGCCCATCCCACACCAAGCTTTGCCTCGGTTCCATCCTGTCACAGCCCCTGTGGTGCCCTGATGCCTCCCAGCATCAAGCAGTGAGCCCCGTGGTGCTGGACTGTGGTCACCTTTGGGAAACACAGCCAGGGCTGAGAGGACCTGGACTTTGCTGGAGCCGGTAGAGCAGGAAGCTCAGTTCTCCTCCCCAAGCCCATCCAGAGGAGCACAAAAACACCCAAAGCGCCCTAAAAAAGTACATAATTAGCCAGTTTCTGAAGCCGTACGGTATGAAATGAAGTGGGAATATGAGACAGAGCCCAGGGAACGCAGTTCGCACCACAAACAGTCACTAACGCGTCCATAGCCACAGCAGCAGATTGCAGTAGGATTCACAGATGGTCCCATATGTACACCCCCAGCTTCACTTTAACACCCACCCACCCCGGCACAGAAGTACTGCAGCAAACAGGTAGAAACAAGCAACCAGTTCCCAGATCGGGGCAAAGCCCCACACAGTCTCCAGCAGTGACTTCTCCGGTGGCTGTGAAGGGGGAGCAGTCCCAGTTCGCTGCCCAGCCAGCCCCCTACCCAGCTGCTGCAGTTGTGGGGAGATGCAGGGATGCAGGCAGTAGCACAGCCCACTGCTGCTGGTTTCTCATCTGAGTGACCTCAGATGAAATCACCTCGAAGGAATGGAGGCAGGAGGAATTTTGCCCAAGGTTGTAAAGCCAGCAGAGACCAAGGTCTGCACTGACTTAATGGGTGTTGGAGGAGCAGGTGGGTTACAGTCCTGCTGTTGGCACAAGCTACATGGCACAGAAAGAGGACACAGAGCTAGCAAGGGATTTTGCCTTCGCAGCAAGACCATGAACCACCCCCACATACAGGACGGGGATCACACCACGCAAGGAGCAAGACAAAAAGAGGGAAGAACAGCTGATTAGAATGTTCAGCATTTTTCAAGGGCCTGATGGTTCTTGGCCCTCTCTGGGTTGCCCCTTGGCATGAAGCATGGTACAAGGAGAAGGCAGGAGTATGCCAGCACAGAGCTGTGCACAGCACTCACCTATAGCTCAGGTTGATGCTAACTGAGGTACCATCAGCCCCAAAGTGTTGTGTGTGCAGGAGAAGGAAAGGTTACCCTTGCTGGCTGTTTCTTCCTTCCCTTTCCTTCCTTCCC
>JAOXOE010000698.1:5654661-5671233 GCA_028565055.1 Phoeniculus purpureus
TCTGCAAACTTACTAATGATACACTCTGTGTCCTTATCAAGATCATCAATAAAGATGTTAAACAGAGATGGTCCCAATTGGAGCCCCGGGGTGCAGATAGCCCAGTGGGGTACCCTGGGAAAGGATGGGCACTGAACCCTACAACTCCAGCCTGGGATGAAAATCCCCTTCCCCAAATTGAGTCCCAGCCACCACTCAGGCTTTTCCCTCCCCTTTGTGTCTCCTGCAGTGCTGAGCATCCGGGGAGCGCAAGAGGAGGAGCCCACAGACCCCCAGCTGATGCGGTTAGACAACATGCTCCTGGCCGAGGGGGTTGCGGGCCCTGAGAAAGGAGGTGGCTCGGCCGCTGCAGCTGCTGCCGCTGCTGCATCAGGAGGAGCCGGCTCTGACAACTCCGTGGAACACTCCGACTACAGAGCCAAACTCTCCCAGATCCGGCAGATCTACCATACGGAGCTGGAGAAGTATGAGCAGGTAACAGGCTCCTTCGCGGTGGAGGGCAGGGCTGCCCAGGAAGGATGGTCATGGGATGGTGGCACCAGGAGCCACATCAGCCAGGAGAGCCACCACCATGCAGTGCTGGCACCGTGGTGTGGATGTGCACAGCCTGGATCACTACTGACATCTAATGTTAGGAGTGGATGGGCAAATGCAATTGGTGATGGACTGTACAGATTTACCTGGGGTTTGGAGACTTGGGATTTTGCACTGGGATGTGGCACAAGAACAGGTTCAGCATGGATTGCCCTTGTGATTTCTGCTTTTTGCTTCTGCCCTAATATCTTGCCAAAAAATAGTCTTAGGGAGAGTCCTCTTTGAGGAGCTGCCCTTGGTGCAGGCAGTTTTCCAAGCAAGGCTTCAATCAAAACCTTCCTTGAGTATCTTTTTTTGCTTGAAAAGTTCTTTTTCCAGACTGGGAGAAAAAAAGAAAAAAAGGGCTTTTTTTCCCTCATAGAAAATGATTCTTAAAAGAAAAAGAACAGCTATTTGGGTCATGAATGCAACTGTTGGTAACGCTGACAACTGCATGGAAATCTTTGCAGCCCAATGCTCAAGACCAGTGTCTTTCAAAGCTTCCAGATGTTTCGCAGATTCTCTTCACTGCTGCGTGACTTGCCCTCATGACGAATGTGGTTTCTAACCCTGCAGTTGTGGTTTGTTCGATGCGAGCAAGAGCGAATACCTCCTGTTTTGCGTGTTGGATGGATTTGGGGTCTCTGGTTTAATGCCATTGCTGCTGATGTGATGGGGCTGTGAGCAGCTGCCAGGGCCAGAGACCCCATGTCCTCTGCCACCCAAGCCCAAGGAGAGATCCTTGGCAAGGGGTGAGATGGGCCATGTCTTTCCTTCCTTCCTTCTCACACCCACATCTTTCCTTCTCACAGCCACTGACAGCACTGACTGTGCCAGTTAACAACCCCAGTTATCATCACCCACAGTCCCACAAAACCAAGGTTCAGGGCTCCTCAACCTCCAGGCCCCTCTCCAGTCCCACTGTTGGTGGCTGGGGGAGCTTGTTGCCTGGTTCTCGTTGTGTTTGGCTGCTGCTGTGACACCTTGGTGCTCTAGCAATTTTGCCTTTATTGCTCTTTATTTCACGCCAAGAGGAGATGAGCTGCAATTGCTCAGGCATCTGGGAGCAGAGATGAGCCTAACTGAGAGCTCTCACAGCCAGCACTCACCCTAGGAGATGGGAGATGTCAGATTAAGCTGGTGATGGGCTGTTGAAGGGGCTCTACTGGCTTTGGATGTCTCCTTGTTGGGTCAGAACCGTGGGATTCAGCTTGGAGGGGTGGGAGATAGTAAGTCAAGCCAGTGTCACCAGTCCACAAAATCAGTGTTTCTTTCCCTTGCTATTCCGTTTTTCCTCATCATGGGGTGAGAGTTGGGGATGTTGTCCCTAGAGCAGCTGCCCATGTCCCAGGAGCACTGAGGGCTTTTTGAGCCATCAGTGCCCAAGTGCTGCTCTCAACCTGGTTTTCAGCACTTGCTTCTGGTCATTGGAGGGTCCTGTCAGACCCTCAAGGTGCTTGTGGGGAGTGAGGAGAGGGCAGTGAAGTGGCCATCAAAATCCTTCCGTTACCCCTTGTCCTTGTCCTCATGGCACAGCTTGGGGCCAGCAGGGGCAGCCAGGCAGTGCTGTGCCAGCAGCAAACTAATTTGGGTTATTACCTTCTTGCTCTGACTTGTCAGAGCTCCTGCCTCACTCAGGCTTTAATTACTGTTGTTATTTACTTCTTATCTGATGTACTAAGAGCAAAGAGCAGGGCTGTCTGTCTCTGGGAGCTGCTCCTATGAAGCACAAGGGGCTCTGCAGGACATGTGGTACTGGGGTCCAGGAGGGACAGTAGGCCAAGGTTCGTGGTCCTCCTCAGATACATCTACAGCTCCTCCAGTCCCACCCAGAAAAGCAGTGGCTGGGATTTCTTCATACACACTTTCCGTGAATTCTAGGGCTTCACTTGCCCCAGATCCATCTGTGATCCCTGAGAGCAAAGAAATTAGCTCCTGTCTTTCGCATTATGTTTGTTGGGAGTCTTTCATGCCCTCTGCTTGGCAGACGAGGGAAATTTATCGTTTCCTCAAAAGTCAGCGCACTGGGTCTGCCCTGAAAAGCCGCAGTCATCGAGGCCTCCACTTGCATCTCCTTCCTTAGCCTCTGCGTTGCCTCTGGACTGTCCTCGACGCCATCGAATGACCTTCCGATCCTGGGGTTTCTTTTGCTTTTCTTGCCATCCCAGGCATGCAACGAATTCACCACCCATGTGATGAACCTGCTGCGTGAGCAGAGCCGAACCCGACCTATCTCACCGAAGGAGATAGAGCGGATGGTGAGCATCATCCACCGCAAGTTCAGCTCCATCCAGATGCAGTTGAAGCAGAGCACGTGTGAAGCCGTCATGATCTTGCGCTCCCGATTTCTGGATGCACGGTGAGTTCCACCCCACCAAACTTTTCTCCCCACCGATGTCAGCGTGTCCTGGGAGAGCTAGGTGGTGTGAGGTTTTGGAGTGAGGGCCCTGAAGAGCCATGTGCTGGTCTTGAGCTGTAGAGGCTGTTTACCTTCCTTATCCTTTAATTATCTGTGGCTTAGCAGAGGAGAGAACAGCAGTTCAGAACATCCAGTCTCCGTCTTGGGGAGTCTCCCACTTGTACTCTGAGAATTGCACATCCTGGTTTTGCTGTGGCAGAAGGAAGTTCTGTGACAAATTTCAACAAACCTCTGTGATGAAAATACGCACTTCAGTTAGGGCTGAAAGCTAATCCTCCAGCCTATCCTCTTCCCTTCTAGGTTCCTATCCTTTTCCTTCCTGTTGTCCCAGATTTTTGATTTGCTGTAGAATTATGGCTGAGCTGGTTATGTGCAGGCTGAGGCTGCAGCTTGTGACGGGGAGGAGACACAGCTACACTAGCAGTACAAGGCAAGAGGCAGCAGACAGATAATGCCCAGCTGTAAGTGGAACAGACTTCCCCAAGGGCACATCCAGTGCTGCTTTCTCAGCACAGAGCTTTGCAGAGCAGCAGTGATGTCTTAGAATGAGAAGAGTTTAGATTGGAAGGGACCTCAGAATTCATCCAGTTCTAAACCCCTACCATGGGCAGCGAGACTTCTCACCAGACCAGGTTGCCTACAGCCTCATCCAACCTGGCCCTGAACACTTTCAGGGAGGGATCTTTGGCCAGGGCAGCCAGGTGTTGGGAGTCACCTCCCGAGCTGGAAGAGCCCAGTGCCACCTCTAAGATTCTTCTATGAGCTGGAGGGTACAATGATAATTTAGGATGGAGACTTATTTGCTTTGGAAAGTGATGAGGGAGGAGTCACCAGCAGGTGCAGTAAAAAGCTTATGAGTCTGTTCTGCTTCATGCAGGGGAGGATGGGAAGGAGGCAGGAAAGTAGGGAAAGTCAGAGTGTCTAAAATTACATTTCTGTTTCTGGATGCCTGGCACTGATTCCCTTTCCTTTTCCTTCTGTTTCTCCCTCTTTCTTCATACTAAGGCGGAAGAGACGAAACTTCAACAAGCAGGCTACGGAAATCCTGAATGAGTATTTCTATTCCCATCTCAGCAACCCTTACCCCAGTGAGGAAGCCAAAGAAGAACTAGCCAAGAAATGCGGCATCACAGTCTCACAGGTGAGTGAGCTCAGAAATATGGCAAGGACAGAGAACCCTTAGTGTGGCAAATGCCACTCTGGATCTCAGTTGGGTCAGGCATGTCCCACTGCTGAGTATTTAATTACTAGATTCAGTTTAGTGCAAGTTGAAGTGGATGGAAAAACAGATGGCAGACTTGCAGACTGAAGCCATGGATAGAAAAGGAGAGTTTGGAATAGGATTTAGAAGGGGTGAAAACCCTGTAGAGTGATGGCCAAGGGTGTGAACAGCACAGAAACTGTGTGGTGTGACCGACAGAGGCAAAACGGTCTCACCAAGGAGTTAGTGCTGAGGTGGCTTGCAAAAAGAGCTTGTGTCTGAGCTGGAAGTCCATTATTAAAGCCAAGGGATTTGAAGGCAGTAGGAAGAAATGTGCAGATTTTGCTCGATAAGGTAGAATGGACAAGGTCATAGTGGGAAAGGTTTGGGTTGGACAGGCTAATGGTTATATTTTGTGCTCAAAGAGGATGGGTGGGCCTTGCCAGGATTGTTTCTCTGTCATTACTCTTGTGCTGTGCAACATGACATCTCCCTGACTGCTTATCCCTCAAAGAAAGGTGGTCAATAAAGACAAATTGAATTATTTCCATATGTTCAAGGCAGCCACGTAGTTCTTGGAGTCCATAGCTTTGACGTGGGAGCTGCTGGGATATGCAAGGAATGCAGTCAGCCCTTGAAGTGTTCAGCCATATGTTGCTGAGACCTGCCCTTCTCCTTTTGGAGCAAGCTGTGTGATTGAAGGCCAGTCTGTATGACCTCTGGTAGTCTTGTCCTCGTCTGAGCTTAGCACTCTCTCTAGGCTCCCATTGTGTTCCCCATCTTGGGCCACTTCCCAGCCCCAGGCACACATGCCTGTTCATCACTCGACTAAACCAAAGACAGCAGTAGCATCTGGTGTCCTTGTGAGAGCATGTCTGCCTTCTGCAGGAGCAGCAGCATCCAAGTGTAGGTGTCACCACCATGTTGAACTCCTGCTGAGTGACTCTGATTGCATCCCCTGGGTTGGAAGACCCAAACATTGATTCTTCTCAGAGTTACCTACAAGAAACAGTACATGTTGGCTTCAGAAAAGCTGCACCTGTCCTGATGGTTCCTCTCTCACTTTTAATTCATCTGTTCACACTTACAAGTTTTCCCCCACAAAGAGATAATGCCCAGGAGAAATGCCACGCTTATCTGACCTTCCTGTGCCTCTCTGCAGGATCTCACTGCCTTCCTCATCCAAAGAAAGTAAAAACAAGCACACATCCAGGTGGCTGGTTTTGCTGAGGCTGCATGGGAATGTGGGACACCGTGAGCCTGTGCACGTCACAGGCAGATCTGAAGGCGGACCAGGAGAGGCAGGCTCTTTGGTTCACAAGTTTTAAGATTAACATTAATTGTGGTGGCCGTTTATCACAACTTCCTTCATTGTGGTGCTCAGAGCTCACTCACCGGCTCCAGCATTTGCAGCCAGAAGAGCTGTTGAGAAGGGATGGCCAAGTGGGAAGACCACGAAGAAGCACATTGTCTACCAGGAACCAAGAAGTGGAGTAGAGCTCCTCTCAAACAGCACCCTGCTCCTGGTGCCATCAGAACGTTCACTCCTAGATACGGGGTTGGGTACTGATCTGAGTTACTACCTTTTGCAGATTAGATACCTGCAGTTCAGCAGCAGGTGACTTGGTGGACGAAACCACCTTTGTGTAGAAGCTGCTGAATGCTTGAGGAGTACTGCAGGTAGGAAGCACCAGGAATGAAGGCACCTGGGTTTCAGTTACCTACACCAAAGAGAAAACAGTTTCCCTAAGATGATTTAAAAGTTGTGAGCTTTCCAGGATGAACATCCAGTGTTGTCTTCCGAGTTTTGGTACTTGGACAGTCCATTTGTCAGGGGAAGCACTGATGGACTTGCTCACCAGCGAGCAAAGGGAGAATGTCTTTGGAGTCCCACCAAAGAGGTTGATCTGCTAGTTCAAGACTGCAGCTCCAAGTGATCCTGGAATTGTTGGAGCTCTTCTGGGAGAACTACAGCATCCTCAGGCATTTGTCTGTTCTCTTCATCCTGATGCAAATTCTCAAACAAGATCATTAGTGGCTGGAAGATGGCTTCTGCTTAGGGAGCTGCACATTCCCCTGATTCTCGGTGTTCAGTGTTGAAGAAGCAGCCAGGAACTGCTTCCCAAACTGTATGTAGAGTATTTCCCACATCTTCTCTGCAGTTGTTCAGGATAGTGCCCACAAACACACACAATTATCATCAGTATTGAGTGGGATTTGGGGAATACCAAGTTCATGGTGGTTTGGGAAGTGCCTTGACATGTTCCCTGGGAAGCAGCTCTGGCCAGGTACCACAGCCTGGTTTTACAGACTGCAGAGTTACCCTGTCACTGTGCCAAACCTCTGATTGCAGAATATGCCCCTGATGGTCTGCAAGGATCACTGCTCCAAAGTGCATCCTGCTTCTTGATGTGTTTTTATTAAATCCACTTACCTCATTTAGCACAGTTCTAGGCTCTTCGACTCACTAGACCCATACTGGTCTCAGAACAAACACAATGGGAACACCTTCTGTTCCTTTCTAAGCCATGTGCTGCTTCTCCAGCTTTCCCTTTAACTGGTGGTTTGTGTAGTGGCCAATGCTAAACCATACAAAGCTGACAAAGAGCAGCTGCTTGGGGTCTTTTGCACTGATTTCACTCAGATGGATCGAAGGCAGAGCTTCAGTGATAGTACCGAGACAGTTTTGTGTGGCAGACAGGCCTCAGTAAATGCATTGGATGTTCTCCCTGAAAGCCACACTGGCTTTTCTGAAGGTAGAGGAGGGATGTTTAAGAAGAAGGGCATCTGTCCCTGTCAGAGGGATACTGAGGAGGAGGCAAATTAAAAGTTTAAAAATCACTGAATCTCTTTGGTTGGAAGAGAACTTTAAGATTACCAAGTCCAGTCTTTGACCCCACATTGCCAGGTCACCACTAACCCATGTGGCTCAGCACCAAACTTACATGTCCTTTAAATACTTCCAGGGATGGGGAGTCCACCACTGCCTTGGGCAGCCTGTTCTAAAGACCCTTTCAGCAAAGAAATTCTTCCTAATGTTCAGCCTAAACTTCCTCTGGTGCAACTTGCAGCCATTTCCTCTAGTCACATCAACTGGGAGAGGAGGCTGACCCCCTTCTCACTCCAACCCCCTTTCAGGTAGCTATAGAGAGCTATAAGGTTTCTGCTCAGCCTTCTTTTTTCCAGGCTAAACAACTCCAGTTCCTTCAGCTGCTCCTCACAGGACTTGTTCTCTGGACACTTTCAGGAGCTTTGTTGTCCTTCTCTAGACGCTCTCCAGCATGTCACACACCACATGACATACCTGCTCTCAAATTATGCCGTTTCAGGGTGATGTGATTTTCTGAGGAGTTTTTTAATTCATCTGGTATTCATGAGGTGGGTCAAGCAGTTCCTGTGGAGCATCCCCTTAGCGGACATCCCATCCACAGAGAAACCAGCTATCCAATTCCTAATGGTTCCACAATTCTATTATCCACGCAAACCCAGTGCTCCCCAGGGTATCCCACCTTTCCAGAGTTTGTTGTGACACGTGTGGGTAGAAGGTTCTTCCTTCCATGGCTGGATGGGGTGGGGGAAAAATGGGATGGGGGAAACCAGTATGTGCTGATTGACCTGAGCTATTCCACCTTCCTCACCCAGCCACGCTGGCCAGAGCTGAAACGTTAATGTCTGTGTCTTCTCTCAAAATCACTCTAGGTATCAAACTGGTTTGGAAATAAGAGAATCCGGTACAAGAAGAACATAGGTAAATTTCAAGAGGAAGCCAATATTTATGCTGCCAAAACGGCTGTCACGGCTACCAATGTGTCAGCCCATGGAAGCCAGGCTAACTCACCCTCAACTCCCAATTCAGCTGGTTAGTTTTTGGTTTTGTTTTTTATTTTGGGTCATTAGTGTTTGGGGTGGTTTTGTGTTTGTTTCCTCCCCCCTCCCTATGTCTCTCTTGGTTTTCTCCTTTTGGTTAGTTTGGTTTGCTGGGTTTGGTTGGTTTGCTTTTGTGATCTTTGAAAACAGAAGGGAAAAAAAGAGGTGGGTTTGGTTTGGAGGGGGGGGTGTTTTATTTTCTCCCTCTTTTTTACTGTTCTCTGGTGTTTTTTTTTTTTTTTCTTCTTCCCCTTCCCTGTTCTGTTTTTCTGTTGGAAAAATGATGTGATCAGACCTTGTGACTGATGGTGATGCACTGGGGGGGTTACATGCATGGAGGGTAAACACAAAACCAAGAAAAAAACAGTCCAAAACAAGTTTGGGGAATTTTTGTGAGGGAAGAACAAAAATAATGAAAAAGTTGTTGCGTAATGATTTTATTTCACCAGGGGTCAAAGCATGAGGGGGTAAGACCAAAAATGGATAAAGTCCAGCATTTCTGGGGATTGGTTTGGGTAGATTTCTATCACTTGGTTTCCCTTCTGTTGTGGTTCCCTCACATGACAGTGTCTGGATCACCTGCCAGAGTTTGCTCTGTGTGGATTTGGTATCTCCTTTGTGTCAGCACCATCTGGGGAAATCCATGGGTTCTTCCTTCCCTTCCCTTTCCCCCTTTCCTGCCCATTTGCTGTGGTTTCCGTGTGTATGTTTTGAGGGCCTAAGGCACAGAGCACTTTGCCCAGATGTCAACTCTTCTGCTTGAGAACGGTGCTTCGTTCAAGCATGGTGCCCACCACGAGGGAAAATGACCCAAAACTGGTGCCGGGCTCTGCTCCCAAGAGCGATGGAAAATTGGGATTTCTTTAGAAGGAGGAAACTTAAGTGAACTTCATGGATGCCATCTGCTGTGTTATCCATGCAAATGTCTGTGTGCCTGTTTTCTTTTTAGGGGTGGGAGGAGAGTGGGAATGTACCAATCTTGTGCCTTTGAGCTCAGTGTCTGTTCATGATACCCTGTCACTAGGGTGTGTTGCTTGCTGTTATCAGGTAGGCTCCTGAGAGGAAGGAAAAGGTAGGGGAGCACAAAAAGGTTGGTGAACAGCAGGAGAAGCTAGATGTGCTGTAGACTATCAGCAGTGCACTGTGCTGGTTGCTATCAGGGCATGGTTCTGTAGTGAGCACAACCCTGCCTGTGACAGGAGGTATAATGGAATCATAGACTGTGTTGGGTTGGAAGGGACCTCCAAAGATCATCTGGTCCAACCCCCTACAGCAAGCAGGGTCATCACTCACCAGACCAGATTGCCCATAGCCCCATCCAGCCTGACTGTGAATGGCTCCAGGAACGGGGCCTCCACCACCTCTCAAGGAAGTCGGTTCCAGGGATCCACCACTCTCAGATTAAATCATTTTTTCCTCATGTCCAGTCTGAATCTCCCGTTTTGCAGCTTCAAACCATGACCTGTCATCCCCTAGCCTTGTGAACACTCTGCCCTAGCCTTCTGACAGGCCCCTTTCAGGATCTGGAAGGTTGTTGTAAGGTCCCCCTGGCCTCTCCTCTTAGGCTGAACAACCCCAGCTCTCCCAGCCTGTGCTCCTAAGCCTGGAAGCACCTCCAGATCTGAAGGATTTGAGTGGAAGGTGGAGAGACAGGGCTCAAACGAGGAGAAACCAGTGTCATGGTTCTCTGGCTGATGTCCTAAACCAGCCCTTCAGCAAGACAGCCCGTTACGTGGCAAGGTGGGTTTGATCTCTCCGTATTGGGAAGCTTTTTCACACCTTACAGGGACTTGTGTAGATGGCTTGTGTAGAAGCAACCAGAAAAAGGCTTATTCGGTTGGGCAGTACAGATAAATCCAAACACACAACCTGGCTGAGGTGCTTAGAGGACTCAGGTGCATGTGGCAGAGTTTGCAGGAATGTTGTTGGATTCTTCTCCTTAGTGGTTCCTCTGAGGTTTGTTTCCTTTTCCTTCTACTGTTTGGCCTTCTGAAGATTCAGATGCAGTTTTAAAAACATCACCCTGTGTGAACAGCTCACTCAAAATAGCTGGTCAGGTGGGGTTTCTTGACGTTAACACACCCCTGTAGAAAAGGCAGGAGGGTAGAGAGCAGAACTGCAAGTTCTGGGCTGAGGAGATGCCTGGATGCCTGCTGCCTGTGATGCTGTCTTGCAGCCCACATCAGCCTGGACCAGAGCTTCCCTTACTGTCCTCTTTCTTCATCTGCAGTCAGATCCAAAGAGAGGAGCTTCGCGTTGCTTAAATAGGTTTGGCCCGCAGGTAGTGGAATAGGCATTTCCCCAGTGCCTGCCCAGTTAAAAGTGCTCTGGCGTGAGGCTGTTTCCTCGCCTTCCCCACAGGCAGTAACGCGGCTGTTTCCAAGATAAATTGGCCAGTACCAAGCAGTGAAGAGCAGGGATAATCCCAGGGTAGCACTACACTTTCAAGGAAGGACAAACACTCTTGTTATGAACGGGTAAGGCTCGAGCTCCTGGGTCCTCTTTCTGGCTCCCTAGTCTGTGCTCCAGAAGCATCGACTTCTTTTCATGTGCCTGATGTGGCCGTGATGGTAAACCAGCCCAACAGTGCCAGGGGAGCACGCAGGCCATGGAGATAACTCTTCTGCTAGAAGCAAAGTGTTTCTAACCCGTCCCAAATCTCCCCAGGACTCACTGTATGCTGTAGCAGTGGTGAAGCAGTGGCAAGACCCCACTATCAGCTTACAGACAGTGGATTTGGATGTCTTTGCAAGTCCTCTCATGAGAAGACAGTTGGAGGGCCCTCAGGATTTTATCTCCAGCAGTGGTATCCCAGGTTGAGGTCTGCACAACTGAATCATGTGGATGTAACAGCTGTACATCATCACAGTGAAGGGCAAAGGCATATCCTGGGGACATCTGGAGTCCTGTGACCACCCCTGCTTTGGGTTGTCCTGTAGTTGCTAGCAGCAAGGAGCACCCCTCTACATCTGAAATACCTGCGAAAGATTTGTAAGATGCTGTCAAAGGTCATGAACCATCCAGATGTCCTGAAGTGCCCTGGGATGAACGTGGAAGTAGATGAAGATGTGAAGGACTAAGATCGATGATGCCTCTCCTTTTACACCATAGGCTTCTTTCTGTTTTCAGATCATTGTCTGAGACTTTGGTGAGGAAGGAGCCTGAATAAAGACAGGGAGTTTGTAGGATCTTCTGGTTTCAGTGCATCGTAAGGCACATTGAAAGAGAGTAGGTCATGAGAAAGTAGTGACCAGCAATGTAGTCCCTGAAGGGCCATGATGTTGCAAGAGGAGGTGAAACTGGATGCGATGGGACCTGGGCAGGAGCTAAATTCATTTCTGTGGTGGCTACGCAGGCCCATCTGTTCTCTGCATTGATGCCCATGTTACCGGAGATCAATGAATGGCTACAGTCAGTCAAAGAGATTGGCCACACATTGACAAGGGCAAGGATTGCATCTGTCTAGCCATCTGGCATGTTCAAAGCAGGGTCCCCCATCCTCAGTCACCCAGGCCTGAATGTCAAACACCTTTTCATCCTGAATATGCAGTTGGGTTTTATCAGCCAGATGTTCAAATAAGCTGAGATGTCTGGCTCATTTGGGCTAACAACTCCCCGTCCTCACGTTGATTGCCTGGACAATCTCAGCACAGAAACCACATGGCAAATGAAAGCTGTTTTATGTGGACAGACCTCTTTGCCAACCAGTGTCCTCAAGGGCCACATGCAGGTGATGACATCCTGTGAAATCTTCCATGCACAGCAGCCAACACTGGCCTGGACTGGCTTTTTTTTACCTGCTTGCACTTCTGTTTTGGAAAAATCTTCTTGCAAAGCTCTTGATGGAGGGGATTGTGCTCTCTGGAAATGTAGTTCATTTGGCACAGGACTGGTCACTCTGTCTTCTCTGCCTTCCTCCACTTGTCCAGAACACAACACTGGAGAAGAACCTGCTTCAGCAGAAAGGCTGTTCTGGTCAGGGTCTCGCTGTCATGAGATTTGGTGGGCAAGTGACAAAGAATAAATGTCCTACTGGGTCATCCCAGGCTTTTACACCTGCTGTCAAGCTCAGTGGTTTTGTCCAGCCGAGAAGGTACATGGTCCATAAAGTTCTTCCCTTGTCTTTGCTCGTGGTAGTAGCACAAAGAAAAGTTCTAGAGGAAGTAGTGTCTTCTCAATGCGTTTATGTTGTCATTGACCTCAACTAGGAGTCTTGCGTACATGGCTCAGTGGGTGACTTCAGAGGTTCAGAGTCCTGCATCTCTCTCCTATTGGTAGTATGAGGCAGCAGATCCATATGGTTTAATTTCATCTCCAGTGAATACACCATTACCGTGTTTGTTTGCTCTTGGTGCTGTTTGAGTTGTCAGATTCTTTAGAGAAAAGGACGTACTATAACTCCGAGAAAGTTCGAGGTGGAAGCTGAAACTGTCAAAATATTAGAGAAGACATTGGAGAATCTGGAGAAGAAGATCTGAAGAGCTGGAGGAGTGGTATGAGAAACACCACAAGTCAAGCTTGTGAAGATGGTTGCATTGGAGGCAAATTTGAAGTGTCTTTTGCTCATCAGAAATGTTAGGAGTGGAAGAGATTTCCTGGTGGGTGATATTTTGTTGTAGGCTTTCACCCAGTGGCAAGATCTGACCACCATAGCACTTCTAAACATTTCCACCGCTCTTTCTGAAGCTGCTGTTGAGCTGATAGAAACTCAGCCCTGAGGAGTAGCAGTGGCTGGTCTTAGGTTTGATAAGACGTCTGGATGCTCAATGACTGTTGCATGCTGCAGCTGGTCATGAAAAGTTGTTTGGTTTTCTGCTGGGGTTTTTGGTCTACAAACAAGAGCATCAGGTAACTTCACTGTCAAGACCAGAGCCCTTCCCTCCTGTATTCACAGGCTCAAAGATAGTTGTTACCTCTCCACTCTGCTGAAGCACCACATCAAATTATGACCACTGAAGACCTTTGTTGTGTACCCAATACCTTCTATGATCCTATGGAGGGAAGGATGGGGACGTGACACCTAGGTTGATGTTGGAGCCTCTTCCAGTGGAACAACTCAACTTGTATCCCTGGATCTTTCCTCCACAGAGGACACCAGAGTCATAATTTTTGGGGCTCTTCACATTCCTGCTCCCTGTCTTAGCCCAGTGCATGAGCCCCTCTCAGCTGCATCTCTGAGACTTTGGGCCATCCTGATTCTCATACATGACTCACACGTAGCCAGTGGAGTGCTGAAGCAGCAGAGCGGCAGCGCAGCAGGCTCTCTGCAGCTGCTGCTCTGATACAATGCGTCTGTACACGCAGGGCCATTGCTATGCGCATATTGATCTTTGCATCCACATCAGCAGCAGGATGTATTTACATCTACTGTAAAACACCCCGTGCCAGTAGCAGTGTATATCTTGTCACTGACATCTCCAGCACTCCTCGTGATTTCCAAGACGCTGAACGCTCTTCAGAACTACAGGTTGGGGCTGCTTGTTTATTTCCTCCTCCCCAGCCTCAATTTTACAGCCAGGTTTGTTAAGTTCCAATAAAATACCAGTTAGGTTATGATATTTTGATTTGTTGTTATTGTTATCGTTTTCTTCTGGAAGCAGAAGGTGGGATGAAATGTTGCTGTTCTGGGGGCAGGTGCTCAGGGATTCCCAGGTTCTTTTCCCAGCTGTGCCACTGATTAGTTTTGTGATCTCTGAGGTTTCTGTTCACCTTAAAAGGACAGGAGACTATTCTCTGCTTCTCATGAGCTGCAGCTGCTAAGTCCTTCAGTTCCCAGCCACTGCAGGAGTATGAAGCTGCATTGCTGCCCTGTGCTTTGTGCTGGTGGCCAAAGTGATCATTCCCAAACCTGGGTAGGAAGGACCTCTGTGTGCACACAAAGAGCCCCTCTCCACATGTAAAGCTGGGCAGTGTCAGGTTGGGCTGCCCTCAGCTCGTTTCCTGAAGACTTTTGCCATTAAAACCACAAGTAGCTGAGAGGTTGGGAAGTGACAGGATTCCTTTGCCAGCCGAGCAGAGGAGGTGATGGTTACAGCTGCTTTCTGACTAGTCCTGGTTCTTTTCTGTGGCGCTGTGGGATTGCTCTTTGGAACAGGTTGGGTAGGGTTGACAGTGAGCGCAGACAGTGAGCTATTCCTGGCTCTGCTCTTTTCAGGCTCTGGTGGGAGGGTCCTGATCCAAGCTCAGTCTTTCTCTTGACTGTCTTGGGCGTTGTGTCTAGCAGTGATGTTTCTGCTTTCCTTCAATTCTGAGACTTGCCAGCACCTGACAACAGAGCCAGCTGCAAAGAGACTTCAGTGAACGCAAAGTCTCCCGCATAAACCTTCCACCTGTGCCCTGTATTTCCTTGGAGGTGGCTTTCTTCAGAGAAATCTTCCTGGTCCACCTCCAGGGCAGAGTTGGGGTTTGTCCAGAGTGTTTCTTCGCTCTCCAGCAAAGGGAGGGGAATCGCCAGGCATTTCTCAGAGCATTCGCATGAGCCATAGTTGGGCAATTCCACCAGGACTGTGGTTGCCAGTCTTCCAAGTTGGAAGTGGCAGTAGAGTTGATGAGAAAAGTGTCTTTGGGATTGGAGCTGAAAGCGTAGCTGACCTGGGCCCCTGAAGTCTCTCCTTTCCAAGGCTAACGTCATGTATATAACCCAACCTTGCACGTTGAGCTGTCTCACACTTAACGCGCTGATCTGCACGATAAGTTCTGAAATAATCCCATAAAACGTTTTTATTTATTTTTAACTCCTTTCCCACCTTCCAGCGGAGATGAGTTTGTTTCTCCCATCCAGTAATTGAGGAGGTGCTCAGATACCTCAAAGTTGGAAGCAGAAAACATTTCTGGAAAGACGGGAATTTTTTTCTTTCTTTTCATTTATGGGTTTTTTCCTCTTGATTCTACCCAGTTGTCTTCACCATTATGATTTTTTAGCGTAACATTGGCAACTGGTGCATGCAGTGGGGACTTTGCTTACAGAGCTTGTTCTTCTGGGGCAGCTGGCCCCAGAGGGCTGTGACACCCTTGCATTCTCTCATGGCCCATCAGAGTGAAAGCACTTGCTGACACCATGGCTACCAGGAATCTAACCCAGGTGCCTTCACATTTTTGCAAGACTTTCCTCCTTGTGCATTGCAGTTGCCACCGGTGATGGGTTCCTGATGTTCTGAATTCAGGCATACCCCATGCACCACTCCCTTGCAGAGCTCCCTGGGACTGGGAGCTCCAGCCGTGGAACTGGATGGTGTCTGGATCTGCTCACCCTGCAGAGAGCAGCACAGTGCAGACTTAGCCACCCTGATCTGAGCTTCTCAGAAAGAGCAGTAGCGTAGGACTGGTTTGCCTTGCTGAAGAGGCTTCTGCTCTTGATAGCGAAGCTTGTTTACGTAATTCTGCTCTCCAGTGGACACCTCCAACAACTGAGATTTTCAAAGCTGCCTGAAGGATTTTGATGCCTTGAAATGAAGGGGAAAGGCTGTCCAAGTCCTCCAGGCTGGGTTTTGTTTGTCTTGGTCAAAAGCATGAAGATTCCTTCCTCCAGCTGAGGAGCTGTTGAAGAATGTTCTTGGCACTGAGCTGTAACAACATGTGGCTTTGAATAACCTCAAGAGTGCATCCTTTTTTTGCTTGCTCTGTTCTTCATACTACTAACCTGTGTGGTTTGTTTTTGTGGTTGCTTTGCATGTTGTTCCTTCCTCTTGGCTGAGAGTCATGGGGTGGATCTTTTTCCTTTCTGTGATTCAGGTGCCTCACTCTTTCCTTTCCAGGTTCTTCCAGTTCTTTTAACATGTCAAACTCTGGAGATTTGTTCATGAGCGTGCAGTCTCTCAATGGGGATTCTTACCAAGGGGCCCAGGTTGGAGCCAACGTGCAGTCACAGGTAGGGACCCATCCGATGTACTGCCAGTGAATGCATTAGTGTTGGAGGAGCCTTTGATTGTATTGGCACTTCTCCCTCCCGTCCGAAAAGAGCAAATCTCAAACAGCGCCAACCAACCAACCCTTAAAAAAGGCAAACCAAACAGAAAAACCAACCAACCAACCAACCAAAAAAAGCGACAGCAACAACCACCAAAAAAAAAAATCAATCCAAAAGAAATCAAAACCAAACACCCAACCAAACCAACAACCATGGTCTTGAGGAGACTTGCCCACACTTTGTGAATGCATTTGGCTCTGGCTTGATAGTTGTACTGAGAGGAGGTTTAGGAGAGCAGGCATGAGCACAAACCGAAAGCAGCTGAGGTTTCGGTTCTGCTGGCCAAGAGAAGTGGCCAGATGTTTGGACTGCTGTCTCGTTTTACGAGGTTTCCACTTACTCCTTTGATGCCAAACAAGGTGTCTGCTGCAAGGCAAGAACATTCAAATATACAGCTAGATTTGTGGGGGTTTTTCAAATTAAAGCCACCCTTCATCATCTCCCCACGTCCCCAAAGCACAGGCACTCACAGCACTCACGCACATGCCAGCAAGACAGAGCAAGGGAGCTTTGAGCAGCGTTACTGAAACGTCAACCCGTGCTTTG
>JAOXOE010000698.1:5671333-5695782 GCA_028565055.1 Phoeniculus purpureus
GGCCATGGACGAGCAGCCGCGGCTGATGCACACGCACGGCGGGGTGGCCATGCCGGGGCACCCGGGCCTGTCCCAGCACATGCAGGATGGACCGGGCGGGGCGGAGGGGGAGGCCGGCAGGAAGCAGGACATCGGAGACATCTTACAGCAGATCATGACCATTACGGACCAGAGTTTGGATGAGGCGCAGGCCAGGTGAGAGCGGTGGAAAAGGAGGTGGAGGGGAGTGAGGCGGGCAGGTGCTGGTGGAAGTTTCCCCGCCACCCCCGGCCCGGCCTTTGTTGTCCATGGTGAATGGCGGGCACGGGGGTTCCACCTGCCTGGAGGGGTTGGAGGGAGAAAAATAAGGGGAACGGGTTCATTCTCTGGCACACTTCAACTTGGTGGTTTGTGGGGTCGCAGCGCTGTCCCCCCCCGCCCCATTTTGCATCCCCTTCCCCAGCCGCGGTCCCAAACTCGGGCTCGGCCTGGCTTTCCCCTTTTCCCTGGTTGCTGGAGCAGCGTGGAAGTGTAAGGGGGGAGGTCTGGAGATTTGCTTTAGGCTCCTCCAGAAGAGCCCCAAAGTGCAGCTCCATTATCCTGTGTTTTTAGGGGTGTTAATAATGTTCTTTTCTAGGGCCCTGTAGTGTTGTTCTTAAGACCGTGTTGCTCTTGGAAGATGCACATGGAATCTTTTTTTTTGTTTGTTTTTAATTGCAGAGAGATTTAAAAAGGAAAAAAAACACACACAAAAAAGCTGTAAAAGCCGGTAACTGAATTGCCCCCGGCTTGGAGGAGTGCAAACCTAATACACATCTTCAAAGGCGCTGGAGAAAGTTAAGGGATGGAAAACAAATAATCCGCAGGTTGAAGGAATAAAAATGATAATTATAAAGAAAAAAAGTTGACCTGAATTGCCTGGGGTACACTAGAAATTTTTTCTGCTAGGTGTGGGGGGTGTGTGTGTGCCCCAACACCCTCTGCCGCTCAAACCCCAAAGTGGAGCAGATTGCTGGAATACATTGTTCCTGGAAAAAGGCACAGCTCCAAAACTCACTTAGTAAGAACTTGCAGAAGGACTAAAGTTCCCCTCAAAGATCAGCTTCCATCCTCCCTGCCTCCCCAGCTTGTTTAAAGCTCCCACTCACCAAAAAGACTTGGGGCAAGGCTGATCTTGTTAATTTTCTTATGTTCTTGCAGGGGCACAGTAGCTTTTAGGAGCAGGAGAAGAAAATCATGCACTTTCTCCCCGGCCAGACCCGGGGCAGTGAGAGTGGATCTTCCTTTGGAAAGTTGCGGGAATTGTGCGTGTTCCTGCCTGGATAATTTAGTGTAGTTAATCAAATCAATAAAACCAGAGCAGAACAGAGCTAGGAGAAGGCTTTAGGGGTTTGCCTTGCTGGACTATTTTTCATCTGCTTTCTCACCACTTTTTTTTAATAATTGTTTTTAATGCTGAGCCGACAAACACTGGTGATGTTTGGCTTTGCATTTCCTCCATCCATCCTACAATTGCACGGTTGTTTTGCTGTATCTTTATTAAGCTTTTGGAAGATGCAAAGTGCCAGTATTATCTATAAGAGGGCCCCTACAGCGTATGTACGTGATTTGTGTATGCCCAAATGTCTGCCCGTCTGGATGTGCTGATAAGGGGATGCTGTAGTTCTGCAAGGGTATACACCTTTGAGAGACTTCATCAGATATATAAATCTCTTTAACATGTTGTGGGTGGTGGGGTAAGTAGTGCGAATGTTCGCCAGATGTTCCACATCGTCTTTTGCGTGTAATTTCGGTTGGTAAACAGAAATCCCGTAACCGGCGCCTGATAGCAACAACCCTCGGCTAAATGATCATATGGCTTAAGAGAGGAAAGAAAAAATAAAATCAGGCTGCTTCTTTGCCTCAGTAGGTACACCGTGGGCTTTAAAACCAGCTGATTAAAACCACCTCCCACCAAACTCTCCTAAAAAACCTGCAGGAGAACGGTCAGCTCTGCAAGAGTAGTGGCTGAAGAGAAAGACTGTGTTGAATCGCATGCCCTCCCCTTCCCAGAAGCGGATGGCTGTGTTTTTAAATGTGTTTACTGTCCCAGTTGTTGAAGAAATAAAATTTAAAGCCAGCAAATAAGCCTGGTGTAAGTAATATAGAGACAGAGGAAGGGGTTTCTCCATCCATCCATGTGTGTCTATCCCTATGCTCCAAGTTGGGTGCTGAAATTCCCTGAATTGACAGCTCTAAGCGGAGGATGTTTTCTGCACTGGGGCAAAGAAGGTGGGGATGTAGTGCTGTTTCCCCTCTGCCTTGTAGGGTGACCCTGATAAAGCCCATGGCTGGGTTTAATATCAGAGGTGGAGGACACAGAGCCCAGTGCTCTCTCTGTATTGTATTAGACAGTTGAACCGAGCTTGGCTCCCCAAAGCTGCTGCTGCCTTTGGCTTGGTGTATCGCCTGGCTCGCACCAGCACTGGGAGCTGCTCGGTGGCAAAGGCAATTTTCAAACCATTCCTAAACTGACACAATTAATCTTATCTGTGTTTGGTAGGTGCCTGTTTGCAGTACCAGCACCCAAATCCTACCAGGCATCGCAGCAGGGCCAAGGGGACTCAGAGATGTGTATCCTCCACCTCAGCCTCTGACTTGAATGTGAAAGTTGTTGCTTGTGGTGACATCCTAACCTCCCCCCCACCCCTCTTTTCTCTCCAGGAAACATGCTTTAAACTGCCACAGGATGAAACCAGCCCTTTTTAATGTCTTGTGTGAAATCAAAGAAAAAACAGGTAGGAAAAAATCGATGCTGGCGGTTCTGGATTATTTTTCTTGTTTTATTTTTTAATGCTCTTTGAGGATTTAATTTCCACCAAGTCTGTGGTCCCCCCCCCCGCTCCACATGTAGCACTATTCAAGTGGGGAGAAATAAGTTGCTGGTATTTAGTGCTTCTGGCAGTGGACTTGCATGATGTGGTTTGTATCTGGAAGGGAAAATATCGTGGTTTAATTTCTATTGTGTAGGCTGGTTTTATTTATTGCTTTTTCTGAGGAGAAGTACGGAAAAAATAAACTCCTTGCAATTTCTTTCTTGCTTTAGTTTCTTCTTTAAGCCATTCTTCTTTAAGCCATAGCACTGTTTAAAAAAATAATAAATCTGAGTACAGAGTAGGAGGACAGTTGAAACCCCAACAAAATGAAATTGTGCCGTTTTACTGCTGTTACTATTCAGGTAAACATAAAGGTTTCTTACTTTTCTTTTTTTAAAGAAAGGGTTAAGATGCTCTTGTCTGCCAATCATCCAGGCTGGCTCATGTAAGAGTGAGTTGTCAGCTGCCTTTACTGAAAGCAATATATTAGATTGTTAGTTACTTTAGGGTACTGTTGTTTTATGGCATGGGGTGTTCTCAGGCTTCTAAAGAAGCTAATGGCATGAGAGCGTTGGTTCTGCCATTTCCCACTTTCCAGACCTCCTACCATGTACTAACACACTTATAACACATCCCAGGGGGGCATTTAAATTTTAAAAGCAACAATTAAAAAATAGCAGTCATCAATCAAGGGTGATCTTAAACAACAGATGCTCAGGGAAGGACATTTAGCAACGTGCACCACTTATGGATTTGTTGGAATCTCTGTTTTTTTAATATTAAAAAAAAAGTATTAGAAGAAAATGGGGGAAATGATGGAAATTTGGGGGGGATATGTGTGTGTTCATCGCCGCTCTTGACTTTCCGAGCTGACTAGAGTTGATCATCGGTTTTTTTCCATGCCGATCTAGCTGCCTTGTTCCAGCACCGCTGCAAAGTACTTGACTTCTCCCCCCACTACCCCCTCCCCTTTTACAACAAGGACCATACCAGTCAATAATTCATATCTAAACCATATAAGCAAGGGCATGACATGAATGAAAGTGACAATAAATATGATTGTACACCCAGTTGATATACATTGATAGTTACACATAAAAGGGGAACAGCTTTCAGAAACCGGAATCCGGGTCTTATTCATTTTTTTTCCTTAAATATATATATAAAAAATAAAAAACCCTCCTAGTGTGAGCACCTGATTGGAAATACAATTACGTGACTCTTGCAATATATATAAAAAGACTAAGGGGGCCCTTTGTTAAATGTACATTTGTGCAGCGTGTAGCCCAGACAAAGCACCGACCGATGGCATTTGGGTCTCTGAAGTCCTCACGGCTGTATGGCTGGGTCTGACCTTCCCGAGGAGTTCTTCCTTATGGAGTTTCCATAATATTAAGCAGAGGGTTCACTGTGGGAGCTCTCCCTGCAGTTCATGTCATACAATGTTGGGGAGTCTGCCTAGAGATAAATGTTATGGGTTTTGTGGTGTTTTCTTGTGTGGCACCCCCCCCAAAAAAAGAGCCACATGTTCCTTTCCCTCTTCGTTCTTTCTCCTTTTATTTCATGTTTGCCTTTTTTCCCAGCTCAGTTTTGCTGTCAGTGCACTTGCAAAGTTAGGGGATGGGGAAATCTACTATGAGCAAACCTGATGGGAAATGCAGATGACCCCTGGGATGCTGTGGGGTCCCACAGGGATGGGAAGCTCCACAGTGGCTGGATGAGATTAATCCCTGTCCACTAAGGAAAAGTTGAGAGAGCTGGTACAAGGCAGAGTGTGCTGCTCAAAATAAAGGGTATTCATGTGTGAACTGGGGCTGTCTTATGCATTAAAAATCTTATTTATTGCTGTTTTCCCTGGGTTACTTGGCCATAGGGCTGCTGTACCAAGGTCTCCTAAGAGGCTGAGTTGAGGTGGCTTTTGGCATGTTTGTTTATCTCCTCTCAGATATGTTTACGGTGAATTATTTTACTTTGCAAATTGAAGGACCCTTATCTCCTTTCCCTTCATTTGCGTACCCAAAAGTCACACTATGTAAGGAAGCAAATGGCCAGATAGTTTTCTTTTATTTGTATGTAGTTTTTTATTTATTGCTTTGTGAACCCAATGCTTTGAGTAAGCTTAACATTGTTTTTTTTGTGGGGCTGAGAGTACCGAAGGCTCCTGGTTGCTTACAGCTTCCTTGTGGGCAGCGGCATGAAAGTTGAGCCAACTCATCTCTCTTCCCACTTTCTATTTTGCTTCCCAGATTTTTGCATGTGCCGTGTTTGAAATCCTGGTGATGGCTTGTGGTCACAAAGTGCGTGTGTACATCTTCTCCCCATCCCGGCGCTCTGGTACGCAGAAGTGTGTGTTCCGTTACCCCGCTGCCTGATTTAAGTGACTCCAGAGCCTTCCCAGAGACTTTACCACCGTCTCTCACAACATTATGGCTAATATTTCATAGTGTTAACATTGTCTTAAGCAAACCCAAAGTGTCCATAAAGTTCTTGGGGAAAAAAGAGGTTCTCTGCATTGGCTAAAGGGTTCCCATTTGCACTTGGGCTCTTTGGTTATTTTAAAGCCTTTTTAGACACATATCATCAAATATTTACTTTTTAAAATAATAATAAAAGCTCAGCAGGTTGTTTTTCGGCTGCAACCTGGAGAGTGCTGCTTTTTTGGGTGATGCCTATTTCAAAGTACAAAAGTTAAGGGGTTTGATCCAAGGGGGAGCATGTGCGTGGGGGAAATCTGCTATTTACATACATACCTAAGTATGAGCGTTCATTTGGTGGGTTTTCACTTGCTGTTGGTCGCTTTGTTGCAAGGAAAGGGGCAGGGCTGCCTTCAAATGGCTGGCTGGCTTTTTGGAATAATAATTATGGAAATGGGAGGCATTGTTGTCCTAAATACAATTGATTCCTCCATCAATAGGGATTGAAATCGGAAATTGCATAGCTGATTTATAAAAAGTTTGAAGCAGGGGAAGGGGCTCTGTCTCTATGGCCTTTTTCCACCCTCCCCGTGTTTTTTTTTTTCCTTCTGCCTCTCCTGGTATGTTGTGTTGTTGGGTTTTTTTTTTTAAGCTGTTCTCTGCATGAGCAGAATAGCTAAGCAGAAGAATCAGGCAAGGCGTACGCAGACGTGGGGTCCTTGGATGGCAAACTGGAAAATATCTGCTGTCAAAATGCAGCAGCATCTATTTCAGCTGTGAGCCTTTCCCAACTCCCATCTCGTTCGGCAGGGACTGGCTGGGAGAGGCTGAGCACAGGATATATGACCATTTAATCTGATTCCTCCTCCTTAAGAGCTTTTCCCATCGTTTCACTTTCTCTGCTCTTTTAGGGGGAGGTGAGGGCATTGGGCAAATTGTACTTTTTAAGAAGAGCTTGACTTTGTATTTGAAATCCCCTAGTTTTGATTTTCTTACCCGTTCTGTGTTAAAGGAATTCAGATTTAAAAGAAAAAAAAGTGCATGCCACCGATAGTGGGGGGAATTTACAAAGTGGAATATTTATAGACAGCACTGATTAGCCGTGCGAATGTTGTCGAATAATGGGTTTGTGTTCTTTTTTTTAATTTTAGAACATAATAGCTATATAAGGTGCCTCTTAGCTACCTTTCCCTGTGCATTATCTCCACCAAACTTAACTCAAATCAGATCTTTGGAGGAGGTAGGGGTTTTTTTCCCCCTTCTTTTCTTCTTTAACACCCCTTTGTTCTCTCTAGCTCTGCGTTCAATTAACACCCCCATCGAAGAACTGTAGTCTTTTTTTTTTTTTTAATGTCTGTTACTGTATTTCACTTCTGACACCTCTCTTACTGTTCTTGCCTGCTATTTCTCTTTAATACAGTAATTACATTATGGGGTTTCTTTCTTCTCCCTCCCTGCTCTTCCCCACTTCACATAACTAAAGCCCCACTAGGAGCGACACAGGTTGAAGAGGGCCAGCTGGGGTGAGTAAGTGCCAGTGGTTTTGGGGTGCTGGGCAGAGCTCTGAGCAGGATACACTAGCAAGCACAAGGCCCCCGGGATGAAGTTCTTTGGAGAGCAAAATGGGGCAGCTTGTTTTCCTAACCCCTGCCCCTGGCCAAGCCCTCTCTGAGGTTTCATACACTTTCTTCCTCACCCTGTATTTCCACCTATGTTTTCTGAGTTGCAGGAGAGAGTGAGACACCCTGATTTGAGTTTCATTGTGGTTCTTGTACCTAAAGCTTCATCCTGCTTCTGCAAAAGCTTGTTATGAAGGTGCTGGTGGAGGATGGGGGTGTCCCTGCTCTGCTGTCTGCATGTTCACCCCTTGCTCAGCTGCTCTCCCTCCTGCCCTTCAAAGGGGAGGAAGCTTTTGCTTTGATATTTATTATTCCCCCCACTCCCTCCTGCCCTGGTTGAAAGGCTTTGAAGGCAAAAGTGATGCTTCTCTCTCCCAGCTGGGCAAGGTCTGTAGGGTCGCTGGTGTGGCTGCCCTGGGGGAAAGCAAAACATTTTGGGATAGCAGGGCCTCCAGGCAGCCAGCACTGCCCAGGGAAGCCTGTTTGCAGCTCACAGTTAAATTGCTTCCAGAAACCTGATGCCTCTAAGGAAAAGGAGAAAACATGGAAGGGGCTGGGAGATGGGGATGGGGGTGAAGGCAGCGTCTGGGAGACCTTGGCTTGTTGGAGGGCTGCACAACCACAAGAAGAGCGGCCACCCCTCGGTGTCTTGCTGGGAGAGGATGGAAATCAGTTACCCTGATGGGAAGAGGAGGATCCCCCGTTAGGTGTTGGTGGCTAGAAGAAGCAGTGTTCAGGGTTGGAACCTTGTCACTGCAGTGAGCCCTTTCTGTAGGCTGTTTCAGTGTGGTGTTGTCCATCAGAGCTCTGCCTTAGGGATGGGTAGCTTTGGAGGAGTGTGTTTGCAGGGAGATTTCTCTTTTCTTTTTAATTTTATATTTTTTTTTAATTCTCTCCCTTGGTAGCATGTGGTTGGAGCTCTTTGAATGGAGCAGGCTTAATTAGTTTAATCAAAATTGGCCTCCTGCAATCCTCTAGGGAAGGAGGTGGGAAGCATGGGGCTGCCAGTGGGCCCTTCCTCCCATCTCCTCCCCCTCAGCTCTGCCAGGAAGGTGGAGAATCCAGGCCTGGCTCTGGCACAGTGTTACCACTCGTGAGGGCCACCCCACAATTTGGGGCATACAGGAGCGAACCTGTTTGATTCTGTGTCAAGGCTTATTTTTTGTGAATGCCTGATGTTGAGTAAACTTTGCTGTGGTTACAGTGGACTGGGAGGACTTCCTTGAAAGGTCTGCTGGGCCCCATTGCTCCCTGGGGGATGAATGAGCTTGTCCAACTGCCCCTGAGCCTCTGTTCCCAAATCTCCTAGCTTTTGCACCAGCCTCCTAAGGTTTTGGGTAGCAATGGCTGTCAGATGCTTGTATCCAGAGAAGGATGTTGTGCTGCCTACTGACAGCACTGGATGAGGCACAGAGGAGAAGGAATCCTTCTGTTCAACTAAAGCATGCTGGAAAGAGAGCCAAATTACCCAGGTGTGTGCACAAGTAACAGCTAACCGCAGCATCCTGTGGTGTGGACATGTCTTTGCTGCTCCATGGGTCTCTCTCCACTCCGTCTCCCCTTACCACTGCAGCAGTCAAGGTGTTGTGGGTGAGTCTGGGGCAAGGTCTTTGTATTGGGCCTTGTAGCTTTGAAGGAAAAACTCAGATCTTTCAGACCTGAATTTGTCCAGGGAAAAACCGTTCAAGTTCCCTTATTTGAGACCTGCAAAGGGGTTTCCCCCACTGTAGTGCAGACTGTCTGGGAGCAGAGCTTTTCTAAATGATCTCAAATGCAGGGTTTATTCCTGTTAGCAGGGTTTATTCCTGTTAGCAGGCTCATGTGGTCTCCATGCTGGCTCTGGGCTCGAGGGCAGTGACGGTAAACAAAACACAGAGAAACTCTGAGACAATTTCATCATGGCTTTTTTTCCATCACAAGGAAATTACTGCATGCAGCAATTCTTTCGGGGAGGGGGGGTAGGGTGGTGGTTGTTTAAACGTAAATTATTTTGTTTGCAGTGAGATACACAGTAGGCTGTGTTGCTTCTGCTGAATCAGAGTTGGGGATTTTGGTGCGGGGTCGGGGTGAAAAGGTAGGAATAACAGGATTCTTCCTCTGCCTTTGGTGCTGCACCTTGTTCCCTGGTTCGTCCTTTAATCAGGGAGCTGCTGCTTTCTCCGCTGAGGAAGTTCTGCAAGGGTTTCAGGATCTTCTGGAAATCTGCTGTGAAGCGTTTTGCTACTATTTTGTTTTCCTTCCTGCCCTTGGAGTTGGGGCTTTTTGGGAGGCAGGAGAGCCTGTCCTATCTGCTCTGTGCAATAGAGGGGTCATTTGCAGCTGGTACAAAATACTAGGTACCCAGTGGGAGCAGGGAGTGAATTTTCATCTGAAAAGATGGTATTTTACACCTTTCTGATTTTTCTTAGTTTTTTTTTTATTCCTGCCTTGTATTTCTGTGGCACTTTCTTCATACAGGGAGTTTAACCCTCCTACTACCATGTGCTGTGCTTTGCTTTGCTTTGGGAGTTGCTGTGTAGGAGATGGGCCGTACAGACCTCAGAGCAGAATACCCCTGTTTGGCTCAAGGTTTTTTGGTTGAATCTTCAGGCTTCTGGGTGGTGGGTAGGGAGAAGCAGTGCTCCCTCATGCTGTGAGGATGTGTGATGTACAGTGCCGAGCACAGGGGTACTCGGTGCTGAATTGGGGTTTGGGAGGAGGTAATGTGATTTACAGCAATGGATCTGGTTAATAATCTCCAGCAGCTTCTGTACACTCAGGGGCTGCTTGTATTCCCAGCCAGGTGTTTGCAGACCGGATCAATATGGCCCTATTTGCATGGGGCTGTCCATAATCTAATCAACCTCAATCTGCATCCTTTGCTTTCCCCAAACATTCAAACAGAGATGATCCCGATCTGCTTGGACTGGTAAGTGTAGCTCGTTTTGGTAGAAGCTGTTTGTGAACAGTGCCTGGCCCTGGGCTGCCAGCCTGGGGTCACACGTGGCATTTCAGTGCTGCCAGTGGATACTGAGTGCCAAGGCTGTTCCCTCCCCAGATCCTGGGCTTCATCTGTTTGCCCTGAATGTTTGTAGGTGCTGCATGGTGCTTTTCAGACCATCACCACCCCTGTATGCCCCACAGGCATCAACATCAGGGCTTCTCCATGAAGCCCCTCCTCTCACCATGTCGCCTTTGGGAAGCATCTACTGGGAACCTCGTTTGAAACCAGAACTGATGGTTTGTTTGAAACCAGAAATGATGGTTTTTGCAGGTCAAGCAGTCACTCGGCAGCTTCTGCTGAAAACTGTCAGAGGTGTAGCGTTCCCTGGTGACTTAAATAATAGAAGGTGGCGGACGGTGTGGGGATAAATTACAGAAAGCTGTGGCCTGGGGAGGCTGTGGGCTGAATACATTAAAGCCTGGTGTTGTCAGGCCAGCAGCAAGGCCGGGGAGGGACTCAGGCTATGCTTTTTCCTGGCGCTAGGGAATTGGTTGGGCTGGAATTACTGGTTTGCAACAGTGTCTATTAAAATTTTAAAAACGTGCTGAAGAATTAAATCTTCTGGGCTTGTGTTTGTGAGCCCTGCCCGTGTGTGTATGTCTGTGTATATATATATATTTTTGTTTTTTAAAGTTGAAAGGAAAAAACACTTTTACTGGCCTCTTTTCCCAGTGGCAAAGGTGAGGCAGCAGGAGAACCAGGAGCCTGATGGAGGGGCTGGTGCTGAGGGATGGCAAGGAGCCGTGGGCTGTCACTGTTTCTCTGTGTTTTAGGGAGGTTGCTGGCACAGATAATAGAAATCCTCTCTGACACCTTGAGCGAGCAGCACGTTGTCACCGTCCTCTCCCTGCCCAGTCATGTATTTATAGGAGAAGCCTTACCCAAAATAGCTTTTTTGCTTGCCCTAAGCTGACGGGCTGTTTCCCACCCCCCTTTTCTGTGGGGGTTTTTTTTTTAAATACACTGATAAATTGAAAACCGTCGGAACAGCCAGTGCTGTGAGGAGCCACTCTAATCTAAAATGATAACTTTGCCATTTTACTTCAGCCTTGGTGAAAAACGAGCAGAACTGCCTCTGCAAGTGGAATCAGCTTCTTGAAATGCTGGTGTCTGGGTTTTTGTTTCTTGCCCGAGTGCAGTCCCAGGAACTGGGTTCGCCATTTCCCTGTCCCATTTTCGGTTTCACAGGCAGTGTTTTGTAATGCTGCGCTTGGCCCAGCCTGCCTGGCCTGCATGTCCTCGTTATCAGAAGAGGAAAATCGAGTTTCTCTCCTGGGTGGATAACATTTTCAAATTCCACAGTGATGTTGATGAGCAGGATTAGCAGTAGCAGGTTAACTGGCAGAAATCCCAGTTGCAAGGTGTTTGCTGTTGGTCACTGCTCTATTCCCAAGTCCAGCAGTCTCGATCCAGGACACATCTCCTCAGCATGGGTACTTTTTCCTCTCTTAATTCAGCACGACTGTTTTCCTTTGACACTTGATATTTTCAAGGCTGGAGCCAAAATGAAACTGAATCTGCCCATAACTCTCTGAAATGTGCCTTGCTAATTTCAACATCAGTGTTTCCAAACCCAGGCTGCTGCTGGTGGCTTAACATCCACTTGTTCACACACATAGCTTTTTTCTTCCCTTTACCCCCCTGTGCAGTGATTCTCTGAAGCATTACCTGGACCCTCTGCATGGATCAGCCTCCAGCTTTAAGCTTTGCATTTGGCTTTTAATTCCAAGTCTCTAATTTCAAAATATTGCAAATGTTTTAGTCTTTTTTTGTTGTTGTTGTTGGCAGGGAGATGTTTATATGCAAAATCATCGTTGCAGTAATACTATTGCAAATATTACAGTAATGTGATTATTGCAAACCTCTAGACAACAGGCAGTTCACAGGGTAAAAGGAGTGAGTTGGAAAGGGTAGCAGCCATCAGTCCTGACTTTGCAGCCTCCTTGGTGTGTTTTATGAGAAGCTTGAGCTTTGCAGAAGGCCATTTGCCCAGGTGTAGGAAAGTTGCAGGCAGTGGGACATGCTCTACCAGCCTGCTGGAGGTGCTGGTTTGAGTTTTGAAGGGTTTATGACTCTCACCTGCTTATTTCTGAGATGGATTTGTGAAGCTTCTGGCTGCTGTGCAGCGCTGTGCCATGTGCCTGCGGAGAGCGAGGAGCCTGCTGCATCCCGCTCTCATCGCAGTTGTGTGTAAGGGGGGAGCAGGTGGCAGGGAATGGTGTTTTTGGCAAATGTATTATTCTCCGGGAAAATCCTGACTGTTAGAACTGGTCAGCAGATGTGAAGCGTCGATCGGTATTGGTGGGAAGGGGAGTTGCAATATCCTCTGCTAATGGAGAAAAAGGTGAGGAACAGTTCCCTGATTTACACTTTCAGCAATATGAAATGAAGCTGCCTGAAGAGCTTTGCTCAGCAAGCTCTTAGCAGAGTGTCTTCCTCACTACTTCATGCAAATTTTTCCATAGAGGCCTTTTCTTAGCAGAGGTAGCTAAAGGGGAACACAGACCCCTGAAATGCATCTGGATGCATAAAGCCTCCACCATGGGAGCAGGGAGCAAGCGTTGCCTGCTGTAGTTTGCTCCGAAGCCCCAGTGCAATTCTGTCCCCAAGTGGCTGGAAAGGTCATTTAATGCAATAGCAAATGGTTAATTTAGTAATTTTTTTTTTTGCACTCCTTCAAATAGTCAAATTAGCATCATTCTGCTGTTACAGGAGCTTCTAGGGGAGTTGTCCTGAGAAGGATTATCAGTTGGAGTGCCTGGGCCAGGGCTGCTCCTGTCCCGAAGGTCCTCAGCTGCTATTTGCACATCCCCAGCTCTGACAGTGTCTGGCATTTCCCCCGTTCGGTGGAATTTACTTTCTGCCTGGCAAGGGCATTGGGTAACATTTGCGCACCTGGGCCGCTTAAGCTGCGGAGGGGCTGTGGGGATGCGGTGGAGAAGGTCAGGGGACTGCAAGGACCTTTCTTTATGGGCAGGAGGGAACAGGGAGAGCAGCTGATGGGTATAATGTGAGTGCCCTGCCTCGACAGCAAACATGAGGGGCAAAATGACCAGATGGTACCTGTTGCACAGGTACTGTCTCTGGTGTTGAGTCCTGGCTCAGACTCTGCTTGGTTTTTCTGTCTAGTGGCCGGGTCAGTTGGACAGCGGATGCTCATTTAGATTTTACTGTGGCAAAGGGTGCTCTATTTCTGTTCAGATGGGTTTGCCCTGGAGGTGCACAGTGTGGAGTGGGATTTCTCCTTAGAACTGGCTGCTCTGCATCCAGGTCTAGAAAGATGTGAGGTCTTGTTCTGTAGCTCTTCTGGGTAGGACAACATGTGCAGCACCACCATGGCATGGCTGGAGGTTTAGGGAGACTATCTCAAGGGCAAATGGGGATTACTTATTCTGAGAAACCTACAAGCAATAAATATGGAAGAATAGAAGACTGTGAAGGTGGTTGTAGAAGTTGTCCCTGGTGTTTAAATGCTCCTGAGGCAGGTGGCAAAGTCCATACCATGGATTTTAATTCCTCTTTCACTGGGCCATAGTGGGCACAACTGGTGGAGCATATTGGTCCCGTGTGTCTCAGCACGCAGCAGTGGGCAAGGGCAGCGGATGGAGCTGCTTCACCCTACATGGGCTGCGATTGAGAAAGAAAGGAGCTGTACAATTAAGAGAGGTCCCTGCAGTTCATGATTGAAGGGAGCTCCATTAGGGTAATTCTTAAGCTGATGAAGAGGGGAAACTGCTTGTGCGGTGGGTCTCCTTTGCTCAAGCCACATCCCTCTACCCACTTACTTTTTTTTTAATTGCTTCAGGTATGCTAGGTCTGTTGCTTGAGAGGTGGCCAAGCTCCCATCAGCAGGTGCTGGTGCTCTTCTCCCTCGGGCCGTTTTCAAGGCTCTCCTCAGCCTTCTGTCCACTGCATGTGGTCAGCAGCTTCTACTGCCTTCCTGCTGCCACACATCCTCCCTCTGCACAGGCACTGAGTGACGCTGGTCAGCAATTGCCCTCACAGGCTCTGGGGAGGAGTCCTGTTCCTGTGGCTCTCTGGAGGGCTCCCTTAGGCTTGGTGAGGAGTGTGGAGGAGACCTAAATGAAGAACAAATGAGAACCATATAGAGACAAATGGGAATCAGATTTAGGAAGCAGACGAGACAACCCTTTGGAAGGGGCAGGGGGGCTGTTTGCTTTAATCAGTCTCCTTGGGTTTCAGGCAATAATAAAGCAGATTTGTTTTCTTTTACCTTCTCTTTCCCCAGCCCCCTCTCGTTCTCTCTGTTCTTATTTGTTGTTCTTGAAACAGCCCTGGATGCAGCAAGCACCAGCATCTCCTCCTGGAGCTCCTACTCTCTGCAATTACTGGTCAATCCAGCTGATGGTTTTTTTCCGTTTTCCCTTCAGTCTGCTTCTCCTGTCTTTGGTGAATTGTCTCAGCTAGGCTGCTGGGCACTGGTCCCTCTCATCAGCAGAGAAGCTTTTTTGACTTTCTGGAGCGACTGGTGGAACAAACTCTTCTAAAGGGGGTAAGGAGCCCCTTCTTTGGAGTCAGTTTGTCCTGGTATGCTCTGCTGTATTCTTCAGAGGCAGGTGCAGGAACTTGCCATGCTTAGATGAGGTCAGAGTTTTTCCATCAGAGATCTTGTGTAGTGCCTCCGAGACCTTTGGGTTATCTCCTGGCATGCTCCTCTGGGACCTGGCTTATGGCTGTAAGGAAGGATCCTGCCTTTCCAGGCTCCATGGATGGATTGTTTCCCTGCAGAAACGTCCTTCCTCTTCCCCCTCCCTTTTCCCCTGGTTATCATCTTGGTGCGCAGGAGGTAGATCTAGGGAGATCAGTGGGTCAGTGAAGCTGAGCCTTTGATCCCTTCTAATTTCAAGGGTCGTTGTGGTGAGTAACTGTGTCCCAAAGCAGAGAGGCCAGACTGGAGCTTCTTGTGACTATTACTGCAGCTCTCAGTCTCCTGTGCTGGGCACCACATCAGTAAAGAAGTTTCTCCTACCTTGAAGGGACACCTCTGCTGATCTAGAAAAATCTCACAAGGGCTTTCTGTGACCAGGGAGCTGCAGCATGCAGGGCTATTGTGGTTCTCATACAGAGCTGTTTTTCTATCTGCTGGTGGCTAGTAGAAAGACCAGGGACTCGGGGTAACCACCAGTGTGTTCTCCAGCCTCCTGGATTTTGTAACCTGCTTAATCTGTTTTATGCAGTATTCTGCACCCTGGAGAATGAGTTCACCTACTCTGCTGGCATGTGCTGGGTGGGCTGGTGTTGAACAGCCTCCAGTATTTTCATCTGCTTGTGCCTGAGAGACTTTGAAGATGGTAGAGCCAGAACTGTGTTCCCAGCTGTCCCATGAGTCTGATCACTGAGTTCACTGGGAGATGCTGGTGTGGTGGTTTGTCTGGGGTACCCTTTCCCTCCAGTGCCAGGCAGATCTCCCATAAAGTGACAATCATTTCCCTCCTGCTTTGGCACATCGTCTGCCTAGGCTTTGCTGATAGCCCTCGGTGGAGGCCATGTCCCATACCAGTGTGGCATCTCAGCTGCTTGGCAGGAGCCAGCCAGAAGAAAAGTTTGTGGTGGCCTGGAGTGGCTGATTTGACTAACACTTCTCAGGGCAAAGGTATGCCCTGTGGGACTCTTCCAGGTCCCTGCGGTTGGCCCGAGGTGAAGTGCTTTCCATGGCAGCACAGGGTGAGCCTCCTCCCTTGTTTAGCACAGCAGAAATGCTAATGGTAAACCTCCAGCCCAGTATGGAACCACATTGTGGGTGTTTGTCTCCCCAGCTCATGCAGGTGGGTGCCAGAGGAGCACACGCGAGTGCTTTTGTGCCCTCCTGGGTGCACCCTAAAGCTCCCTGTCCTGCTCTGGGATGTATTTCGTTTCATGCTTTCCGAGAGCTCTGTGCATAAGATACTTGTTGTTGCCAGTGAGCTTCCCTTTAATCTTGCCACGGTGGGGGCTGCTTTTTATTTTTTATTTTTAAATTGTATTTTATTAGGAAATTCCCATTTGGTTGCTTAAAAAAGCAAGTCCTTGTGGCTGGCCCCTGGCCCACCGCTAACAGATTTGTTTGAGAAAAGGCTGCGCTGGCATCCTGCTTTATTGAACATGCCTCCTGGGAAGGCGCTTTGAATGTCCTTCTGTCTCCTCGGAGAAGTGAGCTCTCGGGACTGCCTGCCGCCGTGGGGATGGGGAATGCTCTCCTCTCCCTTCCCCTCCCACCCCTTCCCCTTGTTCAAGCCTCCCTCTTTTTTTTTTTTTTTAATCCCTTTTTTTTCTCTTGGGAGGAGAGAGAGAGCGCTCTGCACGATGCGCCCCGCTCCATGCGGCTTTTCTCTTTCCCCATGGAGTTCATCCAAAGTTCGTATCCAGACGATGAACAAAGTAGCTCAGACCTTTTCCTGACTCCTCACCCTTTGTCCTCATCACTTAGTGACAGACAGGAATCAAATGCCACAGACAGGCTGACGGGACAGGGCTGTGTGAAAGTCCGAGGAGGAGCGGAGTGGTGCTGTAAACCACATGGGGGTCTTGTAAACTGTTCCCGTCCCTCCCCCCCCCGGTAAAAAGCCGAGCAGCTTTTACTTTGCAGGGCAGAGGGGAGGTGCAACAACATTTTTTTTTTTTTTTTTTTTTTAGAACCCGGATAAATATTTAGCGACAATAGATGTTGGGATGAAGGACCGGATGGAGTGAGCCTCAGTGTTTAGCACTGGGTGTGCCTCCCGTCGGGAGCAGGGGAAGGAAGGGGCTAAGGGCTGCTGTGGATTGGAGGATGGAGGTTGCCCCAGGAACAGGAGGCTTTAGGGTCCTCACAGAAGGCTTCTGAGGTCCCCATCTGTTTCTAAAGGCTGCACTGGCCTGGTTTAGTCTTCCATTTCCCTGAGGAAAGGTGGCTTGGTCTGGTCTTGGCTTTGCTTTCTATCTCCCCCACCTTCAGGGCTTCTGTTGAGGTGGTGGGTGGTACACCACTGGGGCTTAGTGTCTGAGGCTTGCCTGTGCCTGTGGGCAGCACGTGCAGGCTGGTTTAGCTGGGCAGCTGCCTTAGTTGGGCTTCCTGCTCCTACCAAAAGCTGGGAAGAGACCATTTGCTGAGCTGGCATTCAAGGTGCTTTGGAGACTTGGTTCAGCCTCTCAGGAGAGGAAAGGAGAAATTTAGCCTGTTTGTTCATTAGCACTTGTCTAGCTCATTCATCTGTCAGTACTGGGATGACTCCTGATGGGTATTTATCCCTCTTCCAGATGTCCTCCCTACCATTCACCTTCCTTCCCTTTTTTTTTTTTAAATGAAAAATAATGACATCTAGAAGTCCCAGATGAGGAAAGGATGGCAGCACCTCATGGTGGAGATTTTGTGGGGTCTTCTAGGGAACACAGGTTGTCTGCAGCATTAAGTGTGGCACCAGGGGGAGGATTATGATCTCAGGTCTGCAGGAAGTGTATAGTGAGCCTTTGCTTGGGGCTGTCCTGGGTCTTCTCATGCCAGTCTCTGGAAAGCAGAGACCCTCCTCTTGATCTCCTAAGGGGATCTTCCTGGTGTAGACCAGTTGCTCTAGCCTCCTATAACATGTTACCTATTAAAGCCTCTGGAACAAGCTCCAGGGATGTGGTGTGAGGCAGGGCTGGGGGCTTTGCCTGCTCAGGGCCATCCCATTGTCAGTGGAGTGTGAGCATCCCTTGTGTATACCAGGAACTGGAGCTGCTTGTGGGGTCACCTGGGAGGTGGCAGGGAGGGGCTGTGGGAGCTCTGGGTTTTGCCCTCTTTTGTTTGCTGATTTTTGCAGAGTTTTCTGATTTGGGCCCTGGCCAGCTCATCTGACTCACAGGAATCATCTCCTGAGTCTCCTATACCCTCCATTACCTGATCCTGGTGTGTTGGCTCTCACTACTGAGCTGTGGTGGAGCAGCAGCTGTAAAGCAAGGGAACTGTGTGTGTGCACTTGTGCAGCAGTACTCGCTGCGGGCTGCTGCAGTGAGGGAGGCTGGCAGGGACCACGGTCCGGCTCTCCACATCACCCTTAATAGGCTGCTATCTTTACTGACCCTTCTTTATAGACACATCTGATCTGTTTGTGAAGGACTCTTTGCTAGTTAAGAGGGCAGGCCTGATGGCTTTGCTTTTGGCCTTGTGCTGGGTGGCTGGCAGCAGTGGTATTAAGGGCTGTTGGGGGAAGCCTCTCACCTGGCTGCTGTAGGGCTGCTGCATTTCTGTTCACAAATGCAGCAGGTCAGACCTGGCAGAGGATTGTGGTGATGAGAAAAAACTTTTCCTATACCAGAGGTTCCTTCCAGCCTTCCCTGTGTCTGGTAAGTGCAGTGGGTTAGCAGAAGGCAATCAGAGTTGACTCAAAACTCCATGTGCTGATGCTGCAAGATCTGAGAACCCTGTTGAGTGAAGGTGGATGTGAAGCACCCTTGGAAATCCCCTGTGTTGCAAGCTGGGAAGTGTCCTGGTGTTTCTGCCTTGCCAGTTGTGCTGAAAGATTTTTTGCTTGCAGATTTACCTCCCTGGCTGTGCAGGGAGGTGGCTGGGGTGTGTTCCTGGGGAACCTTATACCCCCGCGAGGTGCTTGGTTTGGTTTGGCAAAGGGCTGCTGTTGCATCAGGCCGGGCTGCACCCAGTAAGTCCTTGAGGCTTGAGCATCACTCAGAAATAGCTCCATAATACATCTTCTCTGGGGGCTGTGGAGGTCTGTGGGTTTGTGCATTGTTTTTGTGTGCTACATGTGAATTTCCATCCTATGGGTCCTGGTGTCCTGCAAGCTTTTGGTGTTTGGTGGCTTTATGGCCTA
Source organism: Phoeniculus purpureus (assembly GCA_028565055.1). NCBI lineage: Eukaryota > Metazoa > Chordata > Aves > Bucerotiformes > Phoeniculidae > Phoeniculus > Phoeniculus purpureus. Next base: position 5,689,970 of record JAOXOE010000698.1, read on the forward strand.
TGGCTGCCAAGCCATGTGTGAGGTGCAAGCGGTTTGTGTCTTGTGTTATGTTTGTAGATACCTCAAGAGAACAGGAAGATGCTGGTTTGGGACGATTGGAGACTCCCATTTCTGGTGACCCTTTCCTGTAGACTGGGTGCTTATGAACAGCCTGGCTTGGTGCACTGGCAAGGAGATGGTTTTGGGCTCTGCTGGAATCAGGATGGCTCCTCATGTAACAGGGAGCTGTTGAAACTCACCTGGCTGGTCCCTCACAGAGGGGAAATCCAGGGTGCCCCCTGGATGCCTGAGGAATGGGATCAGGCTTATGCAAGACTGTGGGCTGGAGAAGCAGTTCAGAAGGGTGAACGTGCTGATAGGGTAACCTTTCAGGGAGTGTCTCTGAGGTTTGAGTTTTCCCTAGCCTAAGCCTTGCACTTGGTGGGGCCTTTGTGCAACTGTTGCTAAAAGGGGAAGGTGATGTCCTGAAAATGCCCTCTCAGGTGACTTAGGCACTGATGTTAATTAATCCCTTGTTTGTGGCTGTGGGGTCCCTACTGGGCAAGACTCTGTATGTGTGGGTCCCCACCATCAGAACGGTTTTGGGGTGTGGGGCTTTGCCTCCATACAGACCCTGCTGTCTGTCCCAGCCTCATTGAATGCAACAGTGTCCCACTAGATGCGTGGTCAGAGCTGAGCTGGTGCCGTCTTCTCCAACCCCTGCTCTGCTGCCCTGCCTTTGTGAGCAAGCCAGAACCCACAACCAACTTCCCCAAGTGCCAGCCGTGCAGCGTTTGGGTCCTGGCCCCCCTCCCCGCCTCTGCCCCAGCATTTATCAGCAACCTCCCTTTCCTCCCAGACGCCAAATTCTTTCTCCGTGCCGTCATCCTCCGGCCAGAAGCTGCCCCGTCCCCACTTTCCCTCCCTCTCTTCCTCCCTCTAAAACCAGCCCAGAACTGCTGGGCAAACATTTCGCCTGTTGTTATTACAGTATTCCCATCTGCATACTTAGTCATAAACCCCTTTTAATTCCAGCCTTTTTCTGGGGCGGGGTTAAGAGTTCAAACCCATCATTTTTCTTTTGGGGCTGGAGACTTACAAAAGCAGCCCGCGGTGAGATTGTTCGGGAAGACGGGGCCTGAGAGCGAGTTTAGGGGGAGAGAAAGGGGCAGTGGGGAGGGGGGTTGCACACAGGTGTGCTCTCTGCCAGCCCTCCCCCCTTCCCCATCCTGTGGTTCACTGAGAAGGTTGAGTTGGATGGGCTGGCTCCTTCGCAGGGAGGCATCCAGTTGTGCCACTGCTGGTCTTGTCTCGTTTGCAGGAGTACTGGATAATGGAGCTCCAAAAGCTGGAGAGGAACATTCCCAAATGTGGTGGGGGAGCCCCCAGCCTCCTGACTGTATACTGGCCTGGGTCTGGTGGGACCTCTCCACCTGCCACAACATATCCCTGTGGGATGTGGTACAGAGCAGTTGGTTATGGGTTTGAGAGGCATTGGCATCTTCATGTCTGTAGCAAGAGAAGGCTTTTTTTACCTCTCCCCTACTTCAAATTAAAAGGCCTTGAGGAGGAAAAGAAATAATAACAATGTGTATTTGGGTTGACAGAAACATTGTCCGCATTTGTGCAGGTCAATTTCCCAACGTGTTGCTTTTGAGAAGCATAAAAAGATCAAAACATCTCATATCTACATTTGTTGAAATTAAGCCTCTGCCTTTTTTTATATTAAAAGTATTTCTCTGAATATAAAGATACCTTAATGATAAACCTAGCTCTCACATCACCCTGTTTAAAAAGAACAGGCTTTTGGACAATTCCTTTAGAAAGTTGCTCAGAGGCAGGAAAACAACCAAACAACGTCTGCTTCTCTCTCTGCGTATTCCAGTGTTTGCTCCGACGATCTGACCTGTTATGGACATTGTGATACCTTATGTAGTTTCCCCCCCATTTTTCTTAGATGCCCACGCTGAAGGCTTCATGGCACTGTGGATACTAAACAGCTGCAGGGAAATAATCTGAACAACATGCTCTGTATTTTTAGCCGATCAGGCACAGGCTTTCTGAAAATCTTGCCCCAGTGTAGGTGGGCACCGGGATTTTGCAGCTGTATCCAGGTGGGTGGAGTTGCGAGGTTATCCTAGGCAGGGTGAGTGCTCTGAATTTGCATCTAAATTAGCTTTTACTGCTTGATCCCCCGAATTACCCTGAGAGCTGCACTTCTGGGTGGAGAGATTTAATTTTTTTTTTTTAGTATATGGCTGCTGCATGGTTATTAAGCTACTGTAGGGGGAAGGGATTTTGTCACACAAGGAATTTAGGTTTAGTCCTCAGTGATTCAGCAGCATCATCCCTCTGCCCTGACCAGTTTGGCCTCTCAATGCAACAGGAGTCAGTGTGTGTTAGATCAGTGATTTTCTTTTTGCAAGGGTGGAAGGGGAAGGGCCCCTCTGCGAGCCAGAGCGGCTGGTGGGCCTCTCCGCACGCCTCTGCCGCAGGGAGTGGGACAGGGAGCGGCTGGAGCTGAAGGGCTGCCATGGCTTTTTCCAGTTGCGAGCGTGCCCAGGACTGTGTGCTCTGAGCGTGGGGCTCTGCCTACCTGCCCTCTGCATGCTTGGCAAGCCATGGCTTGCAGGGCACAGTGGGTCCTTGCACATGCTTGGAGGTGCTGCTCTGGAGGTGGGTCATGACCAGCCACCGGCTTCCTTTGCCTTTCTTCAAGGTGTGCAGGGCCCAGGGCTGCGTTTTCCTGCTGCAGGATGGAGGTTTGGAGAGGAGTTTTCCTCTGTTCTGATCAGAGGCAGCGGGTGCTTAGCTGAGCTGAGTAGAGGCTCTGCAAGGCACATGCAGCATTCTTTAGACCTGTTTAGCAGGAACCTTTTGTTTCAGAAAAGGGCTGGCTGGTGTGGGGCAGGGGAGCAGGCTTGGCTCTTGCAGCCGCCAAGAGGTGTAGGTTTGGTTTCTAAGCACAATGCGCTGTTGGGTGATGCCGGTCAGGTCACTCTGCCTCCCCTTACTGGCCTGCCTGCACCACAGGGACATCTGTATCTGGAAATCTTATGGCTCTTTGATTGATTAAAGCAGCTCGGGTTGTTAACAGAGAAGGGTGCTGGCTTGTTTTCCTCTGCGTGTGGCCTCACGGGGGTCTGGTAGGGCAAGGGGAACCACACACCTTCGCTGGCAAGTACTGGTGAGAGAAGAGCACTGGCAAAGTTGGTTGAGTTGTGTTTCAGAGATGGCGCATCTCCAAGGTGTTTGAGACCTTTCCCCACTTTCACATCTCCATCCTCAAGGCAGGTGTGTCCTGAAGATCTGGGTATTTTCAGGCGTTGCCTGCCTGGGGTGCCAGGGCTGTGCATTGCAACACGTCTCCTACCTCCTGCACAGAGCTGCCTCCAGTAGAAGAGCTGGTGTGTGGAAAGGCACTGGCATTTTGTGACCAACACCTGAAGATTTCATTAAACTAGGATGAATTCTGTGCTGTTTGTGTATGCAGGTTCCCATTCTTCAGCCTACCCTGGCAGCTGGAACGTGGAATATGCACATTCCTTCTTCTATTTTTTGTGAAGGCTTGTGAGATTTTTCCTCTCCTCAGGTTCATCTGTGCCTTTTGCCTTTTTGCTGTCCAAAACATTGTGCCAGTAAATCTGGGGAGAGGTTGTCCCTGCTGCATGCCAGCCCCAGGACGGGGGACACACCATTCCTGCTCCCTCCTGACTGTAAGCACGTTCCCATCACTGTTCCTTCAAGCTCTCTCCCTCTCTTCTTAACGTGCTGCTTGTGTAATTGTTGGCTGTTTGTCCGTTAATGATTATAAATTAGCAGCCGAGTGTATAAAAAGTTAATGAAGTTCTGTCGGTGGAACCATTACGCCTTCCCAGGCTGGCACGTACAGGTCGGCTGAGCTGGTAAGAAAAGCCAGACACAGAGTCCGGCCTTTCAGGAGATCAGGTTTCAGCTTGCTCGCTCTTTCCTGCTCTCTTTTTTTCTTGCTGGATGGAGACAAAGTTGAGCACTTGGAATCCCAAAAGGTGACAGGTGATGTTTTCTCTACCTCGAAGTGCAAAATCACCTAAATGGTTGAATGCCCCTCACTGTTGCTTCTTTCCAGCCCTCTTGTCCCACAGTATCAAGGACGTATCCCCTATTTGTCCCCATTCTTGGCTGTTTCCTTAGATCTCTCAGTTCTGGCCTGTGGCAGCTTTTCTTCTCCACGTGAGCTTCTCCAAATGAAAAGTCTTGGACCCCTTCAGCTTTTGCTGTTTCCCTCTTGAGTGTCTGATCGTGACACAGCAATAGCAGCTTCTTCCATTGCAGCCCCTATGGGCAAAGGTGGAGGAAAGGTGCTGGAAGAGACAGCATGATCCTGCAGGATAATCTTCTCACCATAAACCTCTCACTTTTTATTTTTCCCTTCCCCACTCAGAACTTGGCAGGACTTTCACTGTGTGCCCTGGTGTTTCTCCAGGTGGAGGCATGGTTGGCACAGGGCTTGCTAGAAAGAGGTGAGTGGCTCAGTGGAAAAAAAAAAAAAAGGCAATGGAGAAAAAAGTAGCCTGTGTGAGCAAGGGTTTGGAGGTGCCACTCAGGCTCTGGGCACCCCTTCTCTTTGGAAAAGCTGTTGAAACTTGGCAGTTGGAATGCCTTGTGTCATCTTCATGAAAAGTCAGTCAGATTGGGAGCAGATACCCGTCTGCTCAGCAGGTCTTCCAGGAGCCCACAGGACATTTTGGCACCCAAACCCTGGAGAGTGGCTGCTGGCCCTGGGGTGCCACAGGCTGGGTGTCCCCTCCAGCCCTTCCTTGATGGAGTCTTGTCTTGGGCAGTGACTGCAGCAGAGCAGGAATGGAGGGAAAACATGTAGCTCCTAGGACCCAGCACAAGGTCTGCAAGATGAGACAGACTGTTAGACCCCACAGCCCAGTTAAGGTGGCCCACAGCACAGTTATGCTTTGTGGTGCTGGAGCACTTTGGAGAAGATGCCATCTTTTCTACCAGTCTCAGGTTTTTCCCAGATGGGGGATTATCTGTGCTCTCGTGGCAGTTTTCCCAAGTTTAAGGGTGTGAACACTAGTCTTCTGGACTTCTTCCAGGCTGAACAATCGTTTTTGGCATCCCTTATTTTTTTCCCCCTGGGTTGTGCTGAGCAGGGTTCCCTCCCACAGAGGGTAGTAGGCTCCCTCCTTCTCCAAGGAAGGTGCACTCAAGGATGCTAGTGGGATGGCAGGAGCAGCTTGAGCCTTGCTGGACCTCCAGCATGTGTTTTGGGGTGGGCTGGAGCCACCAGCCAAGCTGCCTGTCTGGATAGCCTGAGCCTGCTTGAAGTCAGCGGGAGCCTTCCCTTTCATTCAGCTGAGGCTCAGATCAGCTCTCTGATTTTGGGAAGGATTCGGCAAACCTCTGTGTCCAGCTGTTGGTGTGGAGATTAACGCCGGGAGGCGTGGGGGAAAGTTTGAGCTGCACTGGGGGCCGGTGGCCTTGGGCACGTGGTGGGGATTATGGGCAGACATTCTCCTCTGTGCCTGCATTCCCAGTGCTGTCCATGCCTTTGGGGCTGGGATGGCGGGTTTGGGGGTCTGTGTATCCCTCCCTCATCAGAGGAAACTGCCTTGTTTGAGGGTCAGAGGAGGAGAGGACTCATGGATCTCCGGTTTCGGGTGCAAACTGCTGGCGGGTGACACTGTGGAGGAGATGACAGCCAGGAGCTGCTGCTCTCCACCGTGGAGCTGTCCTGTGCAAGCTGCTCGTGGTGAGGAGGGGAGGCTGGGGGGGGGGCGGCCCCTACCCCATCTCTGATGCCTCTGCCTGGGGCGAGTTTTCGGGGGCGGGGGGTGCAG
>JAOXOE010000698.1:5711019-5735412 GCA_028565055.1 Phoeniculus purpureus
GAAGACAAATAAAACCCAAAACAAAGCAAAGCAGCATCGCAGCAATGTGAGGAGCCCCAGAGCCATCCTGCTCCCGGCTCCAAAGTGCCATAAATCTGCTAATTGATTTCTGTACCTGTAATGTTTGATTAGGTGTATTTTATTGTCTTCTTGGTTTTAATTAACCCCAGGCTTGTCGAAATGCTTCCACTGACAAAGGATATATGATGAACGGAGATAAACTCCATTAACGGCGGCTGACTTTTGTCAGTAATTGCTATCGTGCCCAGGAGTTATTAGAAATTATCACACACAAAAAGAAACTGTACTTTTGGTAACAACTTTCGTGGGCTGCTATAAATCTGTTGATTGCCCCCTACATGCGGGAGATAAGCAACTGTGAATGACAGCAGGTCCGGAGGAGAATCAATCTTCCCCTGGATGTCTTATAAATATTAAGAGTGACAAAATGGGAAGACTTATGAAGTCTAAGTGCTGAAAATGGAACGGACGCTAATGCACCTACACTTGTTCCCATTAGGGATTGTGAAGGCTGAGGAGACAAGGGCACAACTACCTCAAGGAGCCCTTGGTTTGAGTGAAGCAGAACCCGTTACTTTCGTTGTGGAGCTCTGACAGAGTAATACGGTACTGAGCCTTTTGCTTAGAGGCCCTTGGTGAGAGTCCAGGTGTGGGCAGACACCCCGCAGGGGTCGCCTCACTGGTGTTTGGGGACAGAGGCACACAGAAGGATGATGGGCTGGCTGGTGAAGCAGAGGTTCTACCCAAGAAGCAGAGGCTGTAGGTGAGGTGTTTGCTGAGCGCTGGGGCGCTGGTGATGTTGCATGCTGTGTGTGGTTTGCTCTTTTACGTAGGAATACTGCGGCAAACCTGAGGCAAAACAGGAAAGAAGGGCTGATAGCCTCACTTTTGCTGAAGTACCCACCTGTACTTGATCATTAGATGATAACATAGATAAGCACACAGCAGCTTATATACATAAAATTGGCTATAAACATGTTGTCTAGAAACACATAAGCAAAGGTCTGGGTTTCAGTATTTTTAGCTGAACTGCAGCTTCATCCCTTCTTTGGTCTGTGGGGCTTCGAGCGACTGTGTCGATGCAGGCAGAGTCCTGTTAGCACAACTTGTGCAATACGGTGAACACCACAGAGCAGGAGCTCAGCTGTGCAGAGCTGCAAAAGTCCGAGACAAACTTTCTGCAACACAGCTGTTGAAGTTGCAGGAGGGTGCACGGAGGAAAGAGGAGCAGAGCGGAGCCTTCCCATGCAGGGGTCTCGTGCAGTCGTACAGGCTGTCTGGTCCAATGGCATTAGGATATTTTGGCTTATTATTTTTGGAGCTTGTAAGGCGTGAGATCCTCGTTGGACTGCCTTCGTTTAGCCCAATGCAGGTTTTTAGATGGTTGGGGCTTTCTGGAGCAGTCCTCCTTTATCCTGGGCACCACAGTCTCTGAAGCGGTAGGAGTGGCTGGAGCGGATCTACACCTGTGCTGGGGTGAGGACATAGAGCTGGCACCTGGGAAGCGCTGCCATGAGCACGTGTGTCCTGAAAGAGAGAACGAGTTAGGATGGCGATCCTCATGGATGAGGCAATAAAGCCCATAGCGCCTGCATCTCAGTTTCTAGGGATGACTTCCATACAGGACACACAAGGAAGGGATTCTGCAGCATGCTGGGTTTGAGCGACCACATCTTTAAGAAAGTGGCTGCAGTGAGAGCTTCTCACTGGTTTCTGCAGCCCAACAAGAGACCTTGGTGCTGGACCCTTGGCATGGCGTAGGCTGGATTTCCTGTGGGATTATCCTCTCTCACCTGCTGTGAGTGGGAAACTCCACTAGCCGAGTGTTGTAATCCAGTTTGACTTCTGCATTATCAGAAGAATCCTGCACATCCTTAATTTGATTTCAAATGAGAGAAGGGGAGATTTAAATGGGATGTTAGGAAGAAGTTCTTTAGCCAGAAGGTGGTTGAACCCTGGAACAGGTTGCCCAGAGAGGCAGTTGAGGTCCCATCCCTGGAGATATATTCAAGTGAGGCGGACAAGGCTCTGGGTGACCTGATCTAGTTGAGGATGTCCCTGCTCACTGCAGGGGTGTTGGGCCAGATGGCCTTTGGACGTCCCTTCCAACCCAACACATTCTGTGATCCTGTGTGATCATTTGAGCCCAGCAGAGGTGTGAGATGCAGAGAGGGCTAAGTGTGTCCTGCACTGAGGAGCCGAGACAGATCTTTTCCCCTTGGTGTATTGGGAATGGTTCTGCAGGATGGACAGTTCACACCAGCTCGCTGTGTGAGGTCCCTCGCATGCAATGGTGCTGTGTTGCAGTATCACAGCTCTCCTGCCACTCCTGCTGACTCCCTCACTCCCCAAGGGGCAGTTGGTGTGTTGAGTCTCTGCACCTGTCTTGTTTGTCTTGGTCACGTAGCTCCGTGGAAGAGTTCCCGTGCGAGTCTCGTGCATGTGTGTGTGAGTGCACATATATCTACAGTCCCTCTTGGGGTGTGCTGAGCATAATCCATTTGGAAACCAGGTGTCCTTGTCTCTCTTGGCATCTGGTTAAATATCAGCCAAGGAGGAGAAGGTAAATCCTAGGATGCTTTAACAACTGCCGGGGCTGTGAAGCCTTTGGCTCCATCTGATGGGATTTGAAGGTCACGGTGGTTGCCCACATGTGAAAAATGTGTCCTTATTCCCCACAGATACACCAGACCCCAATGATGTGTCCCTGAGCAGAGCTGGAGAGCAGCCGTGTGCGCTTCGGTCTGCTGAGAGCAGAGGTCGCTGTTGAACTGGGAATGGAGACCCTTCGCTTGTGCAGATCCATCACTTCTTTTGTGTCCAGCTCTCGCACACCTCAGCCTTCTTTTCCCTTTAAAACAGCCCAGACTGTTCTCTCAAAAGCACAGCACTCAGCTCTTTAAGTGAGGGATTGAAGAGATGTAGGTAGGGAGAACACAGGGCGATGTGGCTGGGCTGTTTCTCCACACTTCACTCTTGGCCCACGCACCTACCCCCACACCCTGCTGATACCCCTCAGTGTTAATCTGCATCTTCCCCAGTTCATTCCCTCCTCGGCCCTGGCATATAGCCTTGTTCATAGCTCACATCTCTCCTCTCAGCCCTGGTGACGCTCTGAAAGGAGAAGTATTCTGTAGTGCAGAGCAGAGAGTAGCAGCCATGGTGTGAGAGGGAGAGGGTGGACGTGTAGATGCTCCCTCCAGTCTGCAGGTCTGGAAGAATGAAATGGACCAGAGCCTGGGTGTAGCCACCCTGAGAATGAGAGGCTACAGGAGGCGAGCACATCCAGGAGTAATGCTCAGTGTTTGTGTTGAGGTGCATGTACATAGACACAGCCTTTTCTGCCTGTAGGATATGGGGGGTCTGCACAGCTGCCCCCCTTCAGCACAACTGAGCTAACTGTGCACGAACCTGGTTCCATGGTGAGCCCATCTCAGCCATGCTCTGCTGCAACACTTGGCAGTTGTGTGAGTCTTGGTTAAAACTTGGTCTGAATAGCAGCACTGCAGGGAAATCCATTTTTGGGCTCACTGAATGCTTTTTGGCTGTACTGGAGGTTAAACTACTGCTGCTACACACTCTGCTACTGAGGGCTATCCTCCGCTCCTGGGCTTCTGGCAGGAGGCATAAAGCTGCACCCTTGAGCCCAGCTGGCCCTGGCTGCGAGCATGTCTGTACCAAGCCCATTCCCAGACAAGGAGAGATGGCTGGGAATGCTCAGCTCCTTGCATGAGTCTCCATAAAATCCCACAGGTCACAATTTGCTGCAAGTTGTGCAGGTGAATTAGTATCTTATGTCAGCATTCCTTGCTGCCTGAAAACACCTTGGCTTTTAACTTCATTGCTCATCTAGAGGAAACCTATGGAAAGCTTCCCGCAGAGACGATGGATGCTCGTGTGTTTCTTCAGGAGAACCGTCAGGAATGCCTGACCTTGAAAAGATGGGACATCCATGGCAGCAGCTACTGTGGGGATGAAGAAACTGCTTCACATGGCTCCACTCATTCAGTATTCACAGCAGCCTGAGACCCAGCGGTACGTCCTCTGTTGGTTTATTATAGTCAATACTTATTATTAATAGATACGAAGCAGACGAGATCTGAGCCTCTCGATGTTGTAAATGGGTATAGATCTTTTCGCTCCCAAAACTACAGCCTATTCTCAGCAGAGACACAAATCCTTAGTTAAAACTCCTAGACCTGTGAACTTGTCGTGGATGTCTTTGTCTCGGCAGAAGCAGGTCAGTCACCAGCCCCGCTAGCCCAGTACATGTGGGGATGAGCCCTCCAGCAGAAGGGTAGAAGGATCAGCCAGGTAGGGTGATTCTGGCTAATGCCATACAGCTAGCCAGCACGGTCACAGCAGCCCACCCAGGTGTCCTACTGGGCATTGCCTGTATCTGGGTAGACTCTTTCCTTGGGCCCCTCTTTCCCTGCAAGCAGAACTCTGCAATCAAAGCAGTGGGAGTGTAGGGAACCCTGTGGTGTCTAAATAACTCGCAACATCCTCTGATGTTATTGCAAGGAAGGTCCGAGTTAATGATCCAGTTGATTTGTAAGTCAGCTGCATGACAATAGAAATTAATATTCGCTGATGAGCCTGACTGAGAGGCTCGGGAATGGGTTTTCCCCCCTCTCTTAACGGTTTTGGGTCGCATCTGTGGAGGACTTCATGCCCCCATGTATGGACCAGGGGGTATCTAGGGACAAGTAGCCTTTGAGGAACTTCTGGGCTGCCCTGGAAAACACAGCACGAGGAATCTTGTGTGAAAGTGTGCCAGTACTGTGCTGCTCTGACCACCTCTGACCACCAGTGGATGGAAGAGGGGATTCCTAGTCTTGTTTTTTTCTTTAGGGGGGGGGCAATTTAAGTTGTTCAGGCCAGATTCTGCTCTTTTTCCCTCTGGTTTATACCTGCCTGAGCTGTACCACCGGAAAATCACCATGAAAGAAGCACTGTTCTGCTGCTCAGCAACAGCAGGGGTGAGGGGCAGATGGCTTCTCAAAGGTGAGATGGAGCTCCTGGCTCTCCTTTCTGCTCTCCAAGGCCCAGTGAGGTCTGTAACATCCCCGGGCTGCCCCTCTCCTGTAGCTTCTCTGGTGCTTAGCAAAACTCCTTTAATAGCCTTTATGGTCTTAACCCAATTTCCTTCAAAACTGCCATATGCTGTGAGCTTTGGGAGGGATTAAGAACATGAGAAGGTTGTTCTTTTAAATCCTGTGGAAAGGAGGAAGTGTGGTATTTTGAGTGCCTGCAGGCAAGGAACACCAGAATCTCATAACTTCTGGTTTGGGGCAGGACAAAGACCCAAACAAACTTACAAACTGAAGGTTGCCTCCTTTGGCAAGAGTTTTTCCTAATCCAAGGACATGTCTCACTTGCTGTTTGATTGCCCTGTTGGGTGATGCTCTGAGATTTCGCTGAAGCTTGTGGAGAAAGGAGGCCACCAGGATGACAAGTTCCAAAGAAGAACCGCAGATAGAATCATAGTATCATCATGAAGATTGGAAAAGACCTTCAAGTCCTACCATGCGGGTACACTTGGGCTTTCCTCTGACTAACCACGCTCCTCCATATCAGCATGAGAGCTGTCCCGGGACCACACCTGAGGTTTTGACTACTGGCTCAGTGACCTGGCAGCCAGTCTGGGGAGCTGATGATCTTGGAGTTAGGCTTGGAGGATCTGCAAGATAAGCTCAACCTTTTCAGGGTTTGTAGAGCAGTGCTGAAATCCACGGGCTGCCGTGAAGAGGGAACCCCCCTTTCCCAAGGGCCAACATGTTCTGGTTCTCAGCACGTGAGGCTGTCTGCAGTTAAGTCCTACCTGGATCAGGCCAGGATGCCTCCAGCTGGGTGAGGATGAAGTTGATCTCTGTGGGTGGGTGTCACACAACGAAGCTAAAGCACCACAAGGTGACTCTTCCTTAGCTTTGTGTAGGGTCTGTGTCTAGCTCACAGAGAGATCAAAACTGAAAATATTTTTTCACCTGGGACACTGGTCTTTGATCCAGTGGGGTTTGGTAGCTGTGTGCTGGGGGTGCTGCATCACAGCACTGGGGTCATGAGTGCGATGGACCCTGCTCCGGGGGTCAATAGTGAGCATTTATTCCACATTTAGAGAGTGCTGGGGATTTTTTTGCAAGCTGTGGTGGAAGGACCAAGTGCAGTGATGTAAACAATTCTAAGCAGCAGGATCCAGAGGTCAATTAGTGAATGAGCAGGGATAAGAAAATAGAGGTTGAATAAGAGTCAAAGATATTTACAGCCTGCATGGCCTTCCCTCTCCTGGTGCTTTATTTTTAATGGCTTGCTGCTTTTACCTCTCTTTGTTTAATGAATATGTTGCTGAGTTATTGGAAGCACAAACTGCATCCAGAAGCAGGACACTCAGGGTTTATTATATTCATATAACTCAAAACCAGCCAAATTGATTTTTTTTTTCTGCCTTCTCCACCTCATCTTTAAATCTTGCAGTGGGTTTAGTGGTTAGTGACAGGTGTGAGACTGACAGTGCTGGAGCAGTCTCTGCTGTGTGTAGGTAATGACCCCAGCCATCGGCGGGGAGAGCACCCTCTCCTCCTCCTCCTCCTCCTCACCTGATGCTTCACCTCCACCCACCTCTCTTTGGGGCTTGGGGCAGATGTAGTCCTTAGCTGCCTGCTTTGATATTCTGGTCTGCTCTGCTGGAATGGCTTTGAGAAGCTGGGCCTGTCTTTTCCATCCATTTACCAGCCTGGCTTCATGCCAGTGTCATCTCCTGCTCTCACACGACTGTAGTAGACATCTCAGTTATCGCAGCACAGAATGAGCATGCAGCTCTGCAATGCTGGACCTGGAGCAGTTCCTCGGATCACTCCAGCTGCCCTTGCTGTGAGACAGGAGTAGCCTGTGGGAAGAAACAGAAAGGTCCACCCAGAGTAACTGTTGTGGATATAAGTGTTTATGGGAGCACCCACTGAGAAGCCAGCTCATCCTTTCTCTGATGTGGCACAGGGGGTATATTGGGTGGATTCTGACCTCTTCAAGGCAGCCTGTGTAGGCTGTGGTCTACTGGCCTCTTCCCAGGGGCATTCCCCTTGCTGGCACAGAGGTGGATGTGGCAGCAAGGTGTAGGGTGGTTCCTGGAGCTGCTGAGCAAGCTGCTGAACCCTGGGATTTTGTCGTGTGGCTACCTCATCTCTCTGGTGGAAGTGTGGCACCTGGGGCTTCAGAGGCAGCCCTGGCCTTGTCCTCCCAGGATGGAGAAAGAGGCAGAGGAGAAAACTGGAGGGGCAGGGGATCTCTGTTCCTGGAGAGATAAAAAAAGGGCCCCACCCTCAGTATGAACCAGCGAGAGGTTTTCATCTCAGCCCCGGTTAATGAGGGCATTTTGATCTACAATTGTTGACTGCAGAAAGAGCCTCCCTGATATAGGGGGAAGGGATGTCCTGGGGGAGAGGGTCGCTGAATATGCATGGCCCCGGGTCTCTTTGTTTAGCTGATATCTGACTATATTTATTCTTCTAGATTACACATTCTGACTGCGGAACAAAGGGCTGGCAGGAGCTGCTCTCTTGTGCTTAATAATTTGAGTGAATTTACATTTCAATGCAGCCCTGCGCCACTTCCCACCCCCCATGGAAAGAGCAGAATTTCCCTGTTGCAGGGAAGGGGAGGGGGGGTGTGTGGAAAAGAAACTCCCACCTTAGTGGCCAGGGCTGGGAGATTTATGGCTATTCCTCTCTGAATCTATTCCTCACCAATGCGGCATGTGCGTGCCCACCCGCCCGGTGCGGAGCTGCTCTCCTCCCTGCCACCCTCTCCCATGCCTTGCTCAGGCACCAGTTTGCCCACCTCCGTGCTGAGCTGGGTGATTCATCCTCGAGCGATTAAGCGGCAGCGGCGCAGAGAGCCCCTGGCTCGGCGCAAGTGCGGGAGCGCGCCCGCACCTAGCGGGAGCGGGGCTGGGGGTTGCCGGTGTGAGTGACACCCGGGGAGCCGCGAAGTGACAACGTGACGGAGGCAGCCGATGCCAGCGCTCCCCAAACATGCTCTGGCTGCTGCCGAACGCGCTCTGCGCTCTGCTTTGGGGCTGGGAACGCAGCGAAAGGAGTTTGCTGAGTCAGGTAGAGCCACGGGTCTGGAGGTGGCAGTTTCTCACTTGTCTGTCTGACCAGGCTTGGATCTCTGCCTGCAGTGAGTAGTTTGACTGTGCTTTGGCTCATCTCTTGCCTCAGAGATGAGTTTTCCCTGTTCTGCATCCCCAGGCTCATCTGTGAGTGTTGTTTTGTCCCTGCAGAGGATCCTGGGTCTTGTGTACACGCATGTCCCGTGTGAGCTGCCACCCTGCCCTTGCAGTCCTGCAGCTTAGTGTCAGGACAGCTGCATTCATTCTCTTGCCTGCCTGACGATAGCCCTGCAGGGTGATAACCCCAGCGTGCTGTGCCACACACGGGTCTCTTACCATTGCTGCTCTGCATCAGCCCTTTACAGCAAAAATCTGATGGCAGGAGCAGATCCTCAGTGCTCTTCCAGGTGTCTCTGCTTGTCTGAAGCCCCTTAGGGCTAGCTTGTGAGCCTGTGAACACAAGGCTTTGTTGGGTGGGATCTGTGTGGTGAGGTCTGGATCAAGTAATACCTTTCTTCTGTTTGCTCCTCTTCTTTCTAGCCCCATGTTGTCATGATGCAAAATGAGATGGACCATCGCTGCTCAGGAGACCAAAGAAGCAGGACATGATGGAAGGAGCAGCCTCAGACATACCTGAGCCTGGCAGCAGCCTTTTCCAGAAGCAGTCCATTCCTGTGTCTGATCACTGTTTCCACGAGGAAGGGCTTCCTAAAATCCAACCTAACCCTCCCCTGGTGCAGCTTCACGCCCTGCCCTCTCATCCTGTCACTAGCTGCCTGGGAGAGGAGCTTGATCCTCACCTGACTACAACTTCCCTTCAGGTAGTTGTAGAGAGGGAGAAGGTACCCCCTGAGTTCCACAGAACTGGACCAATGATCCCAACTTAGCGTTTAGAAAGTTACAGCTTGTGCACGTGCAAGGCTGCTCTTCTTGTTACTGCTGCCGTTCTTAGATGGGTTCATTCATTACACAGGGCAGGATTCAATGTCCAGAGAACATGGACAGAACCCAGACCTTGTGCTCTGTCCTGCTGAAGCCCAACAGAGGGAACTTCCCTTAGATCTTCAGTCTGAAGGGTGACCCAGCGGATGGTTGTCAGCAGTTCTGTCTCAGAAGCCTGGCGGAGCAGGTAGCTGTGTTTATTTTAATGGCTGTGTGTGTACAGTCGTTATTTTCCATCCCATTTGCAGTGGGTAGTGCAGACATGTGGCAGCACGCACATGTACGTATCTCTCACACACACACACACACAGGGTCTGTAGCACACACAGGCACACAGCAGCATTGAATCAGGGGGCTTCTGCTGCTCTTAATTACCTCATTACATTGATTTTTGTTTTACACTCGGTACCTCTAGGTTTTATCTGAACTTTACAGAAGGTGTAAGCAATACGCGTCTTGTCACATCCCATCTTCACACTAGCGCTGTTGCTGCACGAACCATTGCTAGAAATAAAACACGACGAGAATAGTCAGCCATCTGTCTGGAAAGCACATGCGGTCCCAGATGGCAGTTTCTCTCCCGCTCGCTGGTAGCAAAGTCCTCTGTCTAAGGAACGCAGCAGGAGCGTGTAGCAATTCAGCGGGGAGATGTTCAACGTGCAGCCCTCCCCCAGGCTGGGGCCGGGGGCCCTCCAGCAACAGAGGAGGAGGGAAACTGAGTGCTGCTGTGTCCATCCCTAAGGAGGGCAGGTGTTCGTCTCGTGATGAGCAGAGAGATCAGCATCCGCTAACTTTGCAGCAACCCCTTCTGCTGCTCAGCTCCGTGTGGATGAGGTTCCTTATCCCCTGTGTCTCAGTGTGTGAACCATCCTTTGCAAGGGTGTGGTGGGGAGCAGACAGATGAGTGTCCACAGAGTGTTTGGGGTTGAAAGGGAGCTCTAGAGATCATTGAGTTCAGCCTCTGTGCCAGAGCAGGGTCCCCAGAGCAGGACAGGTCACACAGGGCTGCATCCAGACCAGTTCTGAATGTCTCCAGAGCAGGAGACTCCACAACCTCTCTGGGAAGACTGTTCCAGGGCTCTATCACCCTCACAGTAAAGAAGTCTCTCCTTGTGTTGAGGTAGAACCTTCTGTGTTCTAGCTTATCCCCATTATTCTTTGTCCTATTACTGTGCCTCACAGAAAAGAGACTGTCCTCTTCCTCCTTACACCTACCCCTCAGATATTGACAGACCTTAATAAGATCACTCTCTGCTTTCTCTTCTCCAGACTAAACACCTTGCGTTCTCTCAATCTTCATAATGGAGATGCTCAAGTTCCTTGTCAGAAGGACCTTGGCAGGTGAAGCTGGAGGGACCTGAAAGCCTCTTCTGGAGAACTAGGTGCTTGGCTGGCAGGCAGTGTGGCCACCAAGAACTCACACTTGCCCACCTCAAGGGCACCTGAACCACCCAGTCTGTCTCCATCAGCCATGGGGTTGCTCTGTGTTGTTCGGGATGATCTCTGTGGAGCACTGCTGCTGTCCTTGAGTTGGTGCCACTTGTGAAAAGACAGCATGGGGATGAGTGTCTGTCCTGGCAGCAGCAGTGAACGGGTGCCGAAGCACCTCTCCTCTGCAAAGCACCATCACCTCTGCTGGGCTCAGCTCCTAAGGATTGCTTTCACTGATCAAAGCCGGCAGCAAAAGCTCAAGAATGTGAAAAATCACCACAGCCTGGGAGTGACCCAGCGAGAATGCAGCTTCCTTGTCCCCTGAACTTTTCCCCTCTTCATGCAGGGTTGAAGTTGGCCTGCGGGAGGGATAAAGGAGAGCAGAACAGGTTTCTACAAGACTGAGGAATACAGAAGAGATCATGACACAGAGAATGACAGCACTCCGTGCCGTTGGGAGGGGGGCCCAAAGCCTCTTGGCTGAAGCTTTCACTCCTGCGTTTGGAAAAGTTGAACGGTGGTCTTGTAGAGCAGCACCGAGTTTCCTTATCTAGCGAGCATTTTGCTTTGCAAAAACACCTCGGTCGGGGGTTTCCGCTTTCTGGAATGTCTTCCAAGCCTGCCTCCGTGCTCAGAGAAGTTGGCACCATCTGCTGACCTTTTGACCCTCTGGTTTTCTGCTGGGAGACTGAAGGATGTGGTGTTGGACTGCAGAGGTTGGCACAAATCCTTTTGCACAGGGAGAAGCTGCTGTGTCTGCTCTGTGAGATGTTCAGGAGACAGCAGTGTTTTGGTTCAACACCTCTCTCCTGCACCCAAGGAGTTCTCTGGTTCATAGGATCACAGAACATGAGGGATTGGAAGAGACCTTGAAAGATCATCTAGTCCAATTCCCCCTGCCACAGCAGGATCACCTAGACCAAGTTGCACAGGAACACATCCAGGTGGGTTTGAAAGGTCTCCAGAGAAGGAGACTCCACAACCCCCTTGGGCAGCCCCTTCCAGGACTCCGTCACCCTCACTGAGAAGATGTTCCTTCTCAGATTGGTGTGGAACCTCCTCTGTTCCAGCTCACACCCACTGCCCTTTGTCTTATCACTGGATGCCACTGAGCAGAGCCTGGCTCCATCCTCATAACACCCACCCTTTACATATTTATAGACATTAATGAGGTCACCCCTCAGTCTCCTTTTTTTCCAAGCTGAAGAGGCTCAGCTCCCTCACCCTCTCCTCATCAGGGAGATGCTCCCCTCCCTTAATCATCTCTCTGGCTCTGCGCTGGACTCTCTCCAGCAGCTCTGTATCCCTCTTGAACTGAGGGGCCCAGAGCTGGACACAACATTCCAGATGAAGTCCCACCAGGGCAGAGCAGAGGGGCAGGAGAACCTCTCTCCATCTGCTGACCACTTGACCAGCTGTTTACTCTCAGTGCTGAGTGAGGCTCAGCAAGAAGCCCTGTTGCTGTCTGCTAGTATCTCACAGGAGGTTGTAGAGAGGTGGGAGTTGGTCTCTTCTCATGAGTAGTAAGTGGTAGGACAAGAGGAAATGGCCTCAAGTTGCATCAAGAGAAGTTTAGGTTGAACATTAGGGTAAAAGTTATCCACGGAAAGGGTCATCAGCCCTTGGAACAGGCTGCCCGGGGAGAGGGTTGAATCGCCATCTCTGGGCGTGTTTCAAAGTCATGGACATCTAGAGCTCAGGGTTCAGTGGTGGCCTTGGGACAGTTGGGTTAGTGGTTGGACTTGATGGTCTCAAAGGTCTTTTCCAGCCTAGATGATTCTACGATTCACAGCAGTGATGGGGAGTGCAGGAGGTGTGGTGAGTGCTGTGGTCCCCAAGTGCCGTGCATTGCTCTGAAGGGCTTCGGTGGGAGCACCAGAAGTGCCCACCCATGCAGCCAGAGAAGACTGTGGCTGCTAGAGCTGCAGGTTCCCAGCTATCCCCTTTGCACTCAGGGCTTAAAGACAAAGTGCATCAAGGAAAGGTCCTGCTGCAATCGGGCGAAGGCTAAGATTGTTTTCAAGGTGGGGAAAAAACCAACCACTCCTTCCCTTCTCCGAAAAACCCGTTTTACCTTGGTCCAGCCTTTGCAAGATGGAATTAGAGAGCCTTGATGAGCATTGGGAGCTGGCGGGTGCCATCACCCAGCCCATTCATCATCACGGGTGGCTGGTATCTAATAAGCAGGTAATAAATATGCTAAGTGTCCACCTTTAACTTGCCCTGGTGCCTTCCCACAGCGGCAGACCCTGGGCTGCAGCTGCTGACGAGGAGACGTCACCCTGCCTGACAAGCAGATGATGTCAGGCGTGCTGGAGCGGGAGCTCTCTGGCTTTTCTCTCCAGCCATGAGCACAGCTGAACAAGGTGTGGGGTCGGGGAGGCAGGTTAAGGCATGAAAACCTCATCCAGCGGCAGTCAGCCCTCGAGGCAGTGGGGCCAGTATCGTCTCTACTGGTTGTGATAGGGAACGGGGTAGGGTTTCACTTGTCGACAACAACTTCATCTTTTGGTTGAGGTGCTACAGTCGTGATCTTTCCAGATCTGTTTAAAGTGCATGAAGTGATGGACACAGGGCACCTAGAGGGAGATGCTTAGGCAAGTACAGGAGGGCAGTGAGTGGAGAAGCACAGGGTGATGGTCCTCCTCCTCTGAAAAAACATCTATAGGATGCTCTGTTGTACTAGGAGGGCCTGGGTGTGGAATCAGAAGCTCAGGGTAAGTCTGTGTCCCAGGGAATTGCCCATCCCACCTCCCCTGCAGTTACCTATGGTTTTGAGTATGTCAAAAGGAGTGTCTGTTCTTCCAGAGAAGCCCTCAGTGAACATTCAGCCTGGAGAAGAGGAGGCTGAGGGGAGACCTCACTGCTCTCTAGGACTACCTGAAGGGAGGTTGTGGTGAGGCAGGTGTTTACCTCTTCTCCCTAGGGACTAGTGATAGGACAAGAAGAAATGGGGGGAGGTTCAGATTGGATCTTAGGAAAATCTTCTTCCCAGAAAGAGTGGGAAGGCCTTGGCACAGGCTGCCCAGGGAGGGGGTGGTGGCACCATCCCTGGAAGGGTTCAACACACAGGCAGACAGGGTGTTTCAGGAGATGGGTTAGTGGTTGAGGGTTGTAGGGTTGACGGTTGGACTTGATGATCTTGAAGGTCTTTTCCAACCTTGATGATTGTACGGTAATGTAGGAAGGGCAGGAAGCAGGGATCCCTGTACATCCTCAAACTGAAAAGGATCTGCCAGGACACAACCTTTGGGGTTGACAGCTGTTTGTGCCACCAGTGTCCTGTCCTCGCCGGGGCTTTTCCAGGGGCACCCACCGCCGCACCAGCACAGGCTGGTCTTTGCTAGTCCTGCCTTCCCAGGCTCCAGGCGGCCGCTGGCAAGGAGGGTCGTTACCGCAGAGCCCCGCTCAGTGAAGCAGGGAAGCCCATCCCTATTTGTCACTGAGCGGCAGGGCCTTGGAGGTGAATCAGATGCACTGCATTAATAGATCTAATCATCGCAAGCCTTGGTCGTCTGCTTTGTAGCAATCTGTTTCCTGGCTGACAGCGCGGTCGCTGCGAGCGGGAGACAGCGCCGGAGGAAGAAGCATCACCCGGCTGGGCAGGACCTTGAAGGACGCTGAGCAGAGTTTCTTTTCCCCTGCTGGGTGGGTGAAACCCCAGGTTTTGCTCCTTGATGGCAAATCTGCTGCAGGAGTGGAGGTCTTTAGGTTCTGGAGAACTACCTCTGCTTTTAGGACAGGGGTTTCTTGCTTTCTTGGGTATCCTTGAAAAGCAGACCCCTCTATCTCGGGTGTCCCTGTTCCTCCAGAAGAGGTCTGCTTCTCCTTTTGGTTTGCTGGCAGTCCCTTACGTTGCAACTGTCTTCCTTGCTAGTGCTAGCAGCTGGTGCTGCTGCTGGATGGTGCTTCAGACCAGCCCGAGATCAATACGGGAGCGCTCGCCAGCACCGCGTTAACCGAGAGCCCTGGCGCTATTGATTTGAGCAGCAACTTCAGCTGGAATTTGGGAAGCACTTACTTGAAGTCTAAAAAATGAGGAGAAAGCAGAGGGCTGGGTGATTGGATTGACTTCATTTCCAGCGGATTACGCTGTAATAATTGCATGTGTCCAGTCTGCTTTCGTTACTTGTCCCTCCAACAGAAGTACCAGGAGTGCTCTCAGATTTCAATATGCAGGGTTATGGGGCTTGCTTGGAGCAAGCACCAGGGTTCGCTGGGCAGGAGCTACAGGAGAGACTTTCTCTTAATGACTGGCAAAAGATACCCGCTCGCCCTGCTGTCTGCCCCGTTCACATCCTTTCCTTTGCTTTCCTCCCTCTAAAAGAAGGCAACAAAAATGCCAATTACTGACAGAGAACATGAATTTTTCATTGACCTCCTGTAATTCCCCACAAAGCTGAGCAGCCTGGAAGGTAATGAAATGAGATTTTTGCTGAGAACAAATGAACGAGAGAAGATGACTGCCTGACCCGAAAGCTTGGTGAGGTGAGGGCATCATCGAGGGCCTGTCCTTGGGGTGAGGGGAGGACAGAGATGCTCTGGGGTCAGGAGGAGTAAGGAGGGGTGGCTGGAGGCTCATCCCACATCTGTTCCTCCAAGCCTAGGGGTCGCCCTCTCTAAGCACCTGCTGAGAGTATAGAATGGAGTGGGATTTGCTGAGGGGTTGGGGCAACCTCAGTGTGAGCCTGTAGGGCTGTTGTTTTGGGGTTTACCTTCTCCTGACACACAGCCTCCCACTACTGCTCTTGGTGTGGGGTGAAGTATCCCAAATGCACTGGGCTGAGGGTGCTCTGGCTACCAAATGCCTCGGCTTGTTTGTCAGAGGGGCCCTGCTCGCTCGTGGGTCTTGCTACCACGCTGGGGCTTTCTAGGACTTTTGCTGCTTTGCAATAACCCGGCAAACCCTGTTTTCAGACTCCTTATTTATTTATGATTTTTTAGAAAGACTCCCCCCACTTTATTATTTTTTTTTTAAGAAAAAGAAAGATGCTGTCAAATTGCACTTCTTAAGATTCATGGTGGCTCTCCTCTGCCTGACTCCGTTACCCAATTTAAATACACAACAGCAAGAAGGGCTGAATGCCACGATGTTAACACAGTGCCAGAGACCTCCACGAGGTTGTTTGTTAAAAGCAAATTGTACCTGTTAAGGGGCTGGGAAGGGGAGCACAGCTGCTGTTAACTGCTTTACCAAATTGACTCTGACTCATTCGTTTCAAATGAAAATTGAAATGCTTTTGACTTCTTCTTTTTCTTCTCTCTCTCTCTGGCTTCTTTTTTTTTTCCCCCTCCATCTTTCCAGTGGCAAATTTGCTTTACTTAACGCTAAGTGGGGATCATTTCTTGTGATTACTGAAAAATGCATCATAACTTTTGATTACGCCGCTATTAAGGATGCAGAACGGCAATTGCTGCTGCTTGCAGAGAGGGGAGAGAGAGGAGAGCGCTGCTGGAAGAGCCGCTGTAACCCTTTGCTGTGCTGAGCGCTACCGAGCTGTTGGGCTGGGGCTGCAGGGCAGGTGGGGCAGGACTTGGGGGTTGAATGCAGACCGGGTACAAGCGAGCGTGAAGGCAGATGACCTTAGGGAGGTCTGGAGCATTGCTGAATGGCCACGGCTTCCCAGGAGTTTGCCCTTTGCAGGGGCTACGGGTCCTCTTTTTGAAACACCTTGGGAAGACAGGCTGTTGTTTGGAAGAGGGAAACATTTCGGGGGATGGACAAGGAATGCCCCTAGCAGCAGGATAAAGGCTAAACATCTCATGAAATGTCATCTGGTGGGGTCAGGGAACAGACTTACTGTGGGGCACTGGGGACAAGAGTGTAGAGAGCTTGGGAGATGCAGCTGGAGAGGGATCGTGAAGTGCTCAAGGACCATGCCTGTGGTTATGGAGAAGCTGAGGCAGGGGAAAAAGGGTGGGAGGATGAATGGTTTCACATTGCCCTGTGTTTTCCATGAAGGGGTTTCTGGTGTTTAGGGAGCACCTGCTCTGCCATAGGGAGCACTTGGCATCTGATAGTGCACAAAGATCCTTGGGGTGTGAATGGAGCACAGGGAGATGGTGGAGGATCCGAAATGGAGTATCTGTGTTGGAACTGGCCAGCCATGTGGGCTCCTCCTGGGAGGAGCCATGCAGGGAGTTTTGGGGGCTCAGGCTCTTTGTCCTTTGCAACCCCTTTCCGAGGAGCTTTGCTTTGCTATTTTCACTGCCCCTTTTGCAGCTCTCCCAGGGCGCCATCAGCCCACGGTGGCTGCTGTAGCCTTGTTTTCCCTCTGGGAACTACGTTTCCCAGAGTTCCTACTCTTAAAGGACTGAAGTGCTTCACCAGGCACCGCTGAGCTGCCTCTGAGACTGTACCAAGAGATGCTGGAAGTGAGGCTGCACTTAATTAAATCATAAGCACAGGAGAGCTGCTGCAGCAGACTCTGGCAACAGGTTTGGAAGAGGAGGCTCCCTTAAGAACCGGGGAAGGAGCGCTTTCTCTCTGCTGCAGTCGGTTTTGCTCTGGGGAGTGTTACAGGCAGCTGCAAACAGCTGGTTCTGTCTCATCCTTTGGAACAGCAGGGTTGTTGAGGGGATGAGAGCCCCGGGGTGAGTGACTTGAGGCTGTAAGGGAACCCTGTGAGACTCTGGGTGCTCTCAGGAGGAGGTTACTGCCTTAGCAATAGCTGCCTGTAAGCCTCACAAAACCAGCAGAAGTGATTTAGCTGATACCTCGAGGCTGGAGAAGTTAAAGATGCATCAAGGACAGAAATGTGTGGAATGATGGGATGCAGAGACCAGTCTGCAGAACTACAGAGGGAGAAACGTAACTGCTGCTAATATTGATGAGACAGCCAGTGCCCTCTGTGGAGAACGATGAGTTCTGCTTTGCTTTTGTCCTCCTCTCAGAGCTGGTGAGCAGAACAGCCCTGGCTGGTCTGCCCAGCGGAAAGGGTGTCTGCTGAGAAGTCTCTGGCAGTGCTGGAAAGGATTTCTTGGCTATAGAACCCCCAGAGGACCAGACCTTTACGAGCTCACTGCTAGTCCCATCCCTGTTTAGAGGGGACCTAAATCAGTCCCTGCAGCCCACCCACCTGCTACCTTTAAGGTGGGCAAGTAGGGGTGGGAGTTAACGTGGGAGAACAGGGATCGCTGTGGCCAGTGGCAGTGGCTTGGCGATGCACCGAGGGTCAGCCACGTCTCAGCCTTTCCAGGAGGAGACACGCACACGCGTGCATCTACACATGTGCACACACACACAGATATCTCTGTATGTGCGTGTGTGTGTACATAAAATATACATATATATATATACACACATATTTTGCTGGCAGCTGAGATAAAAGGGATATAATGAAAATGTAAACGAAAAACTTTACACCAGGCATGGCCTGACAGAGGGAAGATTGATATCCCGTGATGCTTTGTCTTGATGAGACAATGAAAAATAACCACCACGGCAGCTGTGTCAATATCAGACTTGGTAATGCACCACTAGCTGTGGGTTTTTATTTAATCCGCTTTGCTTTAAGATGATAACGGTTGTTACTTTTCAATGCCTGTCTGTCAGCACCCTGGCATTGCAATATTCCTCCGCAGCTTTGCGAGCGGGTTTCATTTATTTTAAAATACCATTTCACACACTGCTGACTTTTAACAGTGTTCCGTGTGAGTTTGGGAGATTGAATAGTGACAGAAACAACACTTTTTATGAGAATACAGAATATTAAAAATGGGGCACAATATACAGATGGCAGTTTTCACTACAGCTTGTTTTTTCCCCCTCCCCAGCCTGCTGCTGCTACTCAGCTTCCCACTGAATGCATTTGTAGTAACACCATAAATGTCACTTTCGCTGACTGCCTTTTGGCATTTTATTTAAATGGGGATCCGGCTCTCGCCGCTGCTGCCGCTGCATCGGGCTTGTGTCGCGCAGGAGCGTCGCTCTGCGCCGTCCTCCTGCATCCAGTGCGTTTTCCATCGGCTCCCATCCGGGAACAGCCCTGGCGGTGGCACAGCGATGCGGGGTGTGTGTGTGGCTGTGCACCTGTGCGGCTCTGGGAGGACTGGAAGGTCACTGAAAGCCATCCCCAAGGGCTTTCTGCTTGGTGAGATGCTTTGCTTTCTGCTTGGCTTCCCCAGGACTCTCGTCTTGGCAGCAAAATGCAAAGACGTTTGCTGCTGTGGTGGCACCGAGAGGCAGGTGATATCTGGAGTCAGTAGCTCTTGGTTTTTAGCTCCTGAGGCTCTTTCGGCTGCTTTCTGCCTCAAATCTGGCTGTTTGCTTGAGCTCAGTTGCTGTGGTGTTGAAGGAGCCCTGTCCCCTCCAGGTTTCCTGGGGCAAGTAACAGTAAAGGCTTCCTACACGGTGATCTAGAGACACCACGTCCTGCTGGGCTGGCTGCTGCTCCTGTAGCTGCGTGGATCTCAAAAATCTCGGAAGCTTGGTGTGTGAAGAACTGTGATTGGTGACAGTCCCTGGCAGTCCGAATCTGTCTCCCGTCATGAGGCTGGAGGCAGCTGCTGGTCTGCAAACCGTTATCCTGGGGAACCACATAGACTGCAAAGCAACAGGGAGGGGGGTAAACTGAGGACTTGCTTTGGTTTGCTCTCCAAAACCTCTGGGTTTTGGGGTGGCTGGAGATGACCAGCGACCTCCTGAAGCATCTCCTCTCCTTGAGAACAGACAGTAATTTTGCTGGCTTTTACCCCATTGTGATCCCTGATGGAAGAGAGTGTGAACCTCTGCCTGTGCCCTGGATGCTACAACTCACCTGGCTGCTGCGAGCAGCTCTGCTCTCTCCCTTTCCTGCACACTGAGTCCATGGGCTGTGATGCTGTGAATGTGTGGGGAGGAAAAGCTGCTGCAAGCCTTATCCTTGTATTTCTTCTCCCTGTTCCCACTGCCAACACCCCTACTGATAGGCTGAGGTAACTTGCTGTCCTCTCTGAAGGCAGCTGAAGGCAGGGTGGGTGACACCCCTCCCTTCATTTTCTGATTCCGCAGGACTCCAAAGACGTTTGGAAGATCCAGAGCTGCCTGGCTGTCCCTGTTCTTTGCAATCCTCTGGAAACATCCAAGCGTCTGCATGTGCGGGCTGGAATGGTTTGACCGGTTTGTAGGGGCTGGTAGTGGTAGAGACAGGAACCCTGCAGCCTGATGGGCAGAGCACTGGTTTTGTTCGAACAGAGATACTTGCTTAGCTTAGCAGGGGGAAAGACTTATGTAAAAAAGCATCGTGGGTCTTTATTTGTCATTTTGAGGTGACGGCTGGTTGCAGGGAAGCATTTCTTTATTTCCTACCTGTGTACCCTGCAAAGGTCCTTGACGTCACCAAACATTTCATAAAGTTCTTTTTAGTGTTTTGGAAAATGATAGATGCAGGTTTATTACTTCCTTCTCTGTAAAAGGCTTTTATTTGAATCTTGCAGCTGGAGGTTCATCGCGCAGGTATACAAGGACATTATGTAAAATATAATGACCCAAAACAATATTGTTCCATCCTCCCTGTGATATTTTATGCTGTTACAGACCCTTTTACTGCGGGACTAAGTGCACCTGCATACCCTGAGCCCTTCTGGGAGGCTGGAAATGTGTCCTGTTCTATTCCTCTGGGACGAAGCTGCTATTTCTGGCTTTGTAGGTTGCAGGAGCATCAGCCTCAGTGGTGATATTTTAATGTACATAAAGCTGTTTTGCAGCACGGGCTGCATCTTCTCCCCTCTCGGCCCCAAGGGAATCACGTAGCAGGGGGTGGGAGGAGCAGGATGAGCCATTACTGAACAGGTTGACTTTTTAAAGACAATGTGAGCTGTTTGAAAATGCTCTTACACGTGCAGTGTTCTAGGCAATCCAGGGAGATGGATGAGCAGCCAGAGTGCAGGTGAGTCAGACAAAGGTGCAGCAGAAAATGTTGCTTTCATGTCTCTGTCCCAACAGGAATAATTTCCACATAAATAGCACCTATCTGTTATTTAATGCTTCGATCATCAAGATCATGTCCATCGGCACGGGGGCTCTTTTGTGCAGGGTGCTCTAAAATACTGTACAAGTGTGTGCATGGGGAAATGCAGAGATGGTTTATGGCCCTTGTTTTAGGGAAAGAAGATGGGGCAGGTGACCTCTTCAGAGCCCTCACATCCCGTTACCTATTCATCATCTATTATAACTCTTCCTTGTTGCACAAAGTTTATCCTACATCTCATCTGGTGGGAGCGGGGCGCACACAAATCAGGTCTATGGTCTGGTTTCCGAGACTTATATCCTTGAGTTAACTTGGGGAAGCGAAACTCTTCTCCAGATGAGTAGGTTAAAAAAGAATCACTCAGCGCCCCTTGTGCACACGTTGGCACTGCGTAAAGTCGGTAGTAGCGCTCTAGCTGCATGATCCATCGGAAAAAACCCAGAAGGGTAACTCTAGCCCGATCCTTTCTGAGCTCTCAGACATGAGGCAAGGTGGGACAATCTTTGTTAAGAGACACACCAGCTCTGCACATTCTGGACCTACTCCAGCATTTCCTAAAAGAGTGGGTTTCCTCTTTCCCAGAGCCACCAGCCTTTGCACAGTGCAGGTGGTTGCCAGCGGGAACTGAGTGGTTTCCCAGCCAAACCTGGAGGACCACTGGACAGCAGGATTTTCTAGAGCTGAGAGGAAGGAGATGTTAAGGTGTCTCCCAGTATGGGCTCTTTCCACTGGTAGGTGCATCTGTGTGAGGCGCTTATAAGGCCTTTCCCTGTGTCTTCCACGTAAACACAGTTATGTTGGGTTTCACTTGTCATTCAGAGGCTCAGTTTCATCTCTGAGGATGCCGGTCCTCCTTGGAGGAGCCGTGGCAGGTAGCAGAGGAGTCTGTCCCACTTGCATTAGCTCCTCAGCAAGAGGTAGGTTTTTTTAGCACAGGGCTACAGGTGTTAGGGTGGCAGCTTAGAATTTCTGGAAGTGGGGCTCAGCATGCCTGAGGGCATTTATAGGTCCCAAGCCATCTAGTGACAGTGTCTGCCTGGGTGGCAGCGGCAGGGAGAGCCAACAGCTCAGCACAGAGATGCCAGCCACCTTCCTGCAGGGATGTACAATGAGACTCCAGCTTTTGGGGGGAATCAGAGGACATTTTGACTTTCCTGATGTTTTTCATCTCTAGCAGAATCTGTTCAGGTGCACGCACCGAGCCCAAGGATTTAGGTGAGTGCCTCCACTAGGTGGGAGGAAGGACTTGGTGTTTGTAACGTTAGTGTAATCGTAGAATCATTAGGAATTGGGCAGCCTGTTCCAAGGCCTGATGGCCCTTTCCAGGATGAAGTTTTTCCTAATGTCACAGAATCACAAATGTTATGGGTTGGAAGGGACCTTGACAGATCATCTGAGTCCAACCTCCCCTGCTGGAGCAGTCCAACCTAACCTTCCCCTGGTACAACTTGAGGCCATTTCCTCTTCTCCTGTCCCTTGTTACTGGTGAGACCAACTCTCACCTCTCTACAACCTTCTTTCAGGCTCTTGCAGACAGCAATAAGGTCTTCCCTCAGCCTCCTTTTCTCCAGATAAACAGCCCCAGCTCCTTCAGCTGCTCCTCACAAGGTTTGTTCTCCAGACCCTTCCCAAGCCTTGTTGCCCCTCTTAGGACTGTGTCCAGGACAGACAGGCATTGTAGCTTCTCTATGGCACCAGCTAACCAAGCTGCCTTGTCTTACCTTCCCACAGCTGGAAACAGCTGATGCCTGCTGTGGATCTCCTGCATGCTGTAAGGTATGGAACAGTCTGCAAGTCTATCCCTACGCCCTTTTGAGATGTGCTCCTGTTATCTCTGCGAGAGGACTTTACCAGGGAGCAAGAGCCACTGCAGTATGGAGGATGTTGGAATGAAGTGAGTGGATGCCAGTTGTGTTTGTGTTGATGGTGTTGGCCTTGGTCTCTGCTGTGTGGCACTGACACTGAGTCTTCTCAGAGTGATGGTGATGTCTGCTTTTTTTGAAGATCATAGAATCGTTGAGTTTGGAAGAGACTTACAAGATCATGCAGTCCAACTGTCAACCCAACCCCACCCTGCCCAGTAAGTCCTGTTCCTTAGGGCCACATCTACTTGTTTTTTGAACCGTTCCAGGGATGGTGACTCCCCCCGTCCCCGGGCAGCCTGTTCCAACCCCCAACCGCTCTGTCAGGGAACACATTTTTCCTGCTGTCCAACCTAATCCTCCCCTGGCACAGCTTGACCCCATTTCCTCTTGTCCTATTGCTGGTGACTGGGGAGAAGAGACCGACCCCCACCTCTCTATAACCTCCTTTCAGGTAGCTGTGAAAGTTATAAAGATGATGATGAAACTCCTGCTGGCTGAGGTAGGTGCAGAGTTAAGCTCTTAGGGCAGTAGATTTGGAGGTACCTGGTCTTCACTGCCTTGGGTGGTGAGGTAGCATCTGGGGAGGCAGTGGCATGTGGAGGAATGGCCTGGATGATGATTTGAAGCTGCCTGGGTCAGGAGATCGAGTCAGCATGCACGTAATAGTGGATCTAGGATGGAATGTGATTCTTCCCTGACCCCAAGCTGGGACCTCTTTTGGGATTTGCTTGGGCTGTGTAGGTTACAGGCACCAAGCCTCAAGCAAGAGCAACAGAGTGGTGAGGGCAGCACTGAGGGAGCTGTGGGTGTTCAGTGGGTTGGATGGGTGGGGTTAACCCCACTCTCACAGTTCCCATGCACTGCATTGACCAGGTGAAAGAACAGCAGGTAACTGGGCAGCAGATCCCTAGCTGTGCAGGGCTGGCAGATCACCTGTACTCAGTCCCTGCACTGCATCGCACGTGAATGGGGCGCAGTAGGACCCACTGCAGTGTGTGGGCCAAGACAAGCTCCAGGGAGCCCTCAGCTGACTGCAGGGGGTTACGAGCAACCTGTGCAACGCACCAACCACTACCGGGAGTTTCCACCTTTTGGCTGCAATTCCGTTGCTGTTACGGACTAGCGGTACCTGGTAGCTCCTCGGCGGCAGCGGCTGCTCAGCTTGCAGACGAGCAGTTCTTTGTCTAAGTTATCCTTCACGTGACAGTATCTTCACAGCTATAACCCCGTCTGGAGCCCGAGTCGACATCGGATCCGCTTTCTGCTAAACCTGCGGATTCGGGGAATTACATCCTGCCAGCAGGGGAGGGGAGAGAGGGGTTTTTTGGTAGGATGATGGAGGAGATGTGGGTACAAAATGGCAGCGTTAAATCTTTGTCAGGGGATCTTGCGAGGGGAAATGTCTTGCTACACGGGAAAAAAAAGAAGGAAACGGGGATAATGGACATTTATGTGAGAGCAAATGATACGGGGTTTCCGAGCGTGCTGGAGTGCTCCCTGGGTGATGGACTGCTGGTTCCCAGGTCATCTTTTAAGTTCGTTAGCTTTGTTCCACCCCCTGCTTGCTATTTTAATAGGCGCTCTCAAGCACTGCTCCCATTACATTTCTTTCTATCCCCGTGTTTCAGAATATGGGTGAGGACAGCGTCAGGTACCCTCGTATTATCTCCTGCTCGAGATCTGAGTATTAATGTGATTTGGAGGATGGAATACAGGTTCACGTATCTTTCCGTGCTGCTCGCTGTAGAGCTAGGAAATTACTAACTTGACACCTTCCGTTTGTCTCCACGTTTTCAGCTGTGTGATGCTGCCTGCCAAGCGGGGCTGAGTTATGGATGGCAACTCTTGGGGTTTTAATCTTCGCCGCGTGCTGTAGGCAGAGTTTTCAGAGGGCTCCGCTCCTCTCTTTCTGATGAGAGTTTTGTTGTTGAAATAGGGTTGTGCTGGAGGAGCGGACACCCGGGCTGTCTCCAGACCTCCAAGTCTTTCTTGCTCTCAAAATACTCCCCTCTCCCTCCTTCCATCTCCTTCTCTTTCTCCCTCTCTCTGTCTCTTTCTCCCTCCCTCTCTCTTTCTC
>JAOXOE010000698.1:5735512-5754520 GCA_028565055.1 Phoeniculus purpureus
CCTGCTGTGGCAGGGGGATTGGACTAGATGATCTTTTGAGGTCCCTTCCAATCCCTAATGATTCTATGATTCTATGGTTGTATGATTCTATGATTGTGGTTCAACGCCCTCCCTGGGCAGCCTGTTCTAATAGTCCTTGCAACCGAGAAGTTTTTCAGTAAGACTCAAGGGCAGAGCATTCCAAAATCTGAGGCTATACATATTTCTTACCATCACTTGTAAAGACAGGACTCAAAACATTACTTCAAGAACTACAAGCTGTGACTGACCACTACCTACCACATGGAGGCAGGATGAAATTAAGGAAGTCCTGAGAAAAATTATGTACAATTTAGGTCACATTAGAGCTGACATGGTCAGAAAACGTAGGGCAACTGTAGAGGGTTTAACCAGTGGCTCATTATTAGGCTTTTGTGGAACAGATGAAGATAAAAACTTGAGCACTGCAACCAACAGATATAATTCTTTTTTACTGAAATCAGGTCAGAGTTATGGTTCATTGGATCACTCTATGCAGCTCACTCACCTCAATAACCAGGCATTGGACTTTGCTAGAACTTTTACTGTTCAGATCAAGCCATTCTTTTGAAATGCAAAATGCACAACCCGATCAGCTCATTATAAAAAACCAGGTATATGGCTCTGGGGTTCTGGAAGGCAAAAGGCCTGCATCTAACCATACTAGCCACTTTCAAGGAGCTACAGAAATCCTTAGCAGAGGAGAAACAGTCTCCAGATAGGTTTTCAAGACTAAAGGCATATTAACAACCACATTAGGGATGGAGACAAGAAAAGTTGCAATAGGACTTAAGCGATCCATCCTTACAACTCTAACCAATGTGATTTGGGTGACTGCCTGTACACAAGTACCATTAACCTTTAAAGCAATCCTGTATGATATAGTATATGAAAGGATACCTACAGCTGTAAGGGCTACAGGGCTGAGACTTACCAAAAGACACAGAACTAAGACAGGCTTTCAGACATGCATAGACAACTGTTTAGAAAGGCTGTGAAAGAGGTGTCTGCTGGCTTACACTGAAATAGGTGGAACATAGCACTTGGACTGCAACCAGGATTAGAGGGTACAGGACTGTGTGATACAATGCGAAGCATGAAAAGTCAACATTCCAAACAATTTTTACTACAAGGTCCCTTTAAGAGGGAGAAATGCAAACTGGAATAGGGAGTCTTCTGTTAGATGTCCCAAACAACCACAGGCAGCCCAAATAACCACAGTGTCTACTGGTGAACAATTTACTCCAGGAACATGGGTATGTGGGGAGTGGAAGGCTACTCCTCTTATCTGCGGATGAGACAATCCTAAAAGCACATCGCATTAGCCAAGGCGTTACTCATCAAACTCACAACTCACACTAAAACCAGTTGTTCCAAACATCCTGGCAAATCTGTCCAGGAAAATCTGACTATTGGAATTAATCAACAAACTGGAGCAGTAAGGCACCTTATTCTGTTGTGCAAAACAGACAGAACTCAACAGCAGCCATGCTGGGATTGGAAGGGACCTCAAAAATTCATCCGGTCCAATCCCCCTGCCACAGCAGGATCACCAAGACCAAGTGGCAAAGGAACATATCCAGGCGGGTTTTTAACATCTCCAGTGAAAGAGACTCCACAAATCCTCTGGGCAGCCTGTTCCAATGCTCCGTCACCCTCACTGTGAAGAAGTTCCATCCCATATTTATATGGAACCTCCTATATTCCAGCTTGCACACATCCTATTACTAGACGACATTGAGAAGAGCCTGGGTCCATCCTTCTGACACACACCCTTCACGTATTTATCAACATTAATGAGGTCACCCCTCAGTCTCCTCTTCTCCAAGCTACAGAGACTCAGCTCCCTCAGCCTCTCCTCATCAGGGAGGTGGTCCATGTCCTTCATCGTCCTCGTTGCTCTACATTGGACTCCCTCCAGCAGCTCCACATCCCTCCTGAACTGAGGGGCCCAGAACTGAACACAATTCTCCAGATGTGGTCTCATCAGGGCAGAGTAGAGGGAAAGAAGAACCTCTCTCGGTCTGCTAGCCATCCCCATTCTGACCCACCCCAGGATGCTGTTGGCCTTCTTGGTCATAAGAGCACACTGCTGGCTCATGGTCATCCTGCTGTCCACCAGGACCCCTAGGGCCCTTTCCCCTACACTGCTCTCCAACAGGTCAATCTCCAACCCATGCTGGTACCTGAGGTTGTTCTTGCCCACATGCAAGACTCTACACTTGCCCTTGTTATACTTTATTAACATTTCTATCTTCTTAGCTCTCCAGCCTGTCCAGGTCTTGCTGAATGGCAGCACAGCCTTCTGGGGTGTCAGTGACACCACCCAGCTTTGTGTCATCAGCAAACTTGCTGACGGTGCACCCTAATCCCTCATCCAAGTCATTAATGAATAGATTGAATAGCACTGGTCCCAGTACTGACCCCTGGGGCACTCCACTAGATACTCGCCTCCAACTAGACTGTCTCATTGACCACCACTCTTTGGCATTCTGCCTCAGTTTGGCTGCGAGGATGCTATGTGAGACTTGTCAAATGCTTTACAGAAGTCAAGAAAGTCCACATCCACCACTCTGCCACCATCTATCCAGCTGGTTAGGCCCTCATAAAAGGCTATCAGGTTGATCAAGCATGACTTTCCCTTGGTGAAACCATACTGACTGTCCCTAATGACCCTCTTGTCCTTGATGTGCCTAGGGACAGCCTCTAGGATAAATTGTTCACCTTTTCTGGGGTGGAGGTGAGGCTGACCGATCTATAGTTACCTGGGTGCTCCTTCTTACCCTTTTTGAAGATTGGAGTGCCATTTGCTGTCCTCCAGTCCCCAGGCACCTCTCTTGATTCACATGAATTACCAAAGATAATGTGGAGTGGCCTAGCAGTGACTTCCACTGTCTCCCTTAGCACACGTGAGTGCATCCCATCAGGGCCCATGGATTTATGTATGCCCAGTATGACCAATTTATCCCTAACCCAGTCCTCATCAACCAGGGCAAACTCCTCTCTTGTCTCAATTTCCTCTGGGGCCTCAGCAGTCTGGGGCTTGATATCAGGACAGCCCTCAGAAGTATAGACAGAGGCAAAGAAGGTGATCTCTGCTTTCTCTGTATCATCTGTCTTCAGGGCACCGACCTCATTGCCTCTAGTTTTAGTTTAACCTGCAATGTATTTGAAGAAGCCCTTTTTGTTGCCCTTGATCTCTCTTGCAAGGTTTAATTCCAAAGAGGCCTTGGCTTTCCTGGTTGCATCCCTACATCCTCTGACTAGAGCCTTATAATCATCCCAAGTGGCCATCCCCTCCTTCCATGATAATAGACTTCTTCCTTTTCAGTTTGCTCATCAGCTCCCTTTTTAACCACGCAGGTCTTCTGTTTCCCTTCCTTGACTTCTTTCCTGTTGGGATGTTCTTGTGTTGTGCTCCAAAGAAGTGGTCTTTGAATGTTAACCAGCTATCTTGGGCCCTTTTACCTGCCAGTACCCTGTCCCATGGGATTTCCCTGAGCAATTGCTTGAAAAGGCCAAAGTTTGCCCTCCTGAAGTCCCAGGGCACCCACAAACTCTCAACTCTCCATGCACCCCTCGACAGAACTCCATACATTCCAGTTGTTCTCCCACGTAAAGAGGAACTCCACCACCTCGCCTTGCTGACCTGTCTCTCCTGAGAAGGACATAGCTATCTGTGACCCCATTCCAGTCATGCAAGCTGTCTCACCATGTCTCTGTAATTTTTACCAGATCATAATCACCTGACTGGACACAGATTTCTAACTTCTCTTGCTTGTTCCCCATGCTGCATGCATTGGTGTACAGGCATTTCAGAGAGCGAGCTGAGTGCTCCAATTTCACCCTAGGACAGTGGGAGGCCTCATGGTCTTCATCCAGACCAGAGCACTGCCCCACTGGTGCCCACCCAGCAACAATCCCACCCCCCCTTTCAAATCTAGTTTAAAGCCCTCTGAAAGACAGAGCGGAGAACTCTGCTTCAGGTGGTTAGAGGGACAACTTTACACCTAGAGGATGGTTTGCTGTCTAAATTCTGTGTAGGTATCTGTGTGGGAACGAGGTGTTAGACTTAAAGCTTCTTTTCAAGGGTAAGGAGATAATTAGCAAACACATGTAAGAATTCCCTAATTAAGCTGAACGTTGTTCTCCAGGCAAGTATTTTGTCTATAGAAATCTTTTGAGATTATGTAAATATGCACATTTTTAATGCTGATCCTTGTGTGGAGTCCCACTGTGTTATTCTCCTGAGGCTTGCTCTTTTCTTGTGCTTCTGTACATACACTGTGGGGTTAGAGGACAAGATCTGCTCTATAGTATAGTGCACAAACCGAGTCCTGGTGACGGCAGATAAAGTGATGTTTTGTTTTCCTTGCAGGGAGCGCTTACTACCTGTGTGTCGGATTAATGATTTTCAAATTGCTGATATTTTAAACCCAAGTAAGCAAATGCATTGTAATTCTTGTGTTTATGGGATGGTGGGTGTCACCTGATATCATATAGCACAGCCAGGTGGGCATCTTATATGGAGAACTATCCCAGACTTCCAGCTACTCTTCTCACCCTTGCTGTGACCATTACACAAGTTGATTTGAATGAGCAGTTCTCCTCTTTGTTCCTTATGTTAACTAATTCAATTAAATACCTGTGGGGAGTTTTTAATGCTATGAGTCTATTGAACTGTTGGTCTGGTGAGTCTATGTGAAACAACATTAAGTGGTAATGAAAACTGTCCTGGCAACTCTGGAATGCTGTCGGGTTTCTTATGCTGACGCCTATGTAGGAAGTGATTGAGTTTTTGCTTCACCCTATTCAGTGCCCTGCAATGCTGATTCTGGTAGAAGACAAATGTCTCAGAAAAGACAGTTATGCAAAACTTGTTCACTTTTGTTTCAGTCTCGATTACAAAGGTCTTTTGCATGTCTTGGACATCTTTCAAGTTCGCTTGGAATTAAACCTAAAACTCCCCTCAGTTCAAACTGCTGTCTTCAGTGAGCCTGATAGTTACAGGGGGGTTCTGTCTTCAGAGTTGTAGTCAAAGATTGACACTCTTTTCCCCGACTTCTGATCTAATATGAGGCTGTTTTAATAGTCTTTGTCCTGGGTTTTAATTTGTTGGATTAAATTCAATGTGGAACATAGCATAGAGTTGCTAAGGCATTAGAGGTTCATAGCTTGGTGCTAGTTGTGCTGTCTGGAAAGCCTTTGCAAGGCAAGCAACAGCAGAACTAATTTGGATTCTGTTGTTTCGTAACTTCCGTCTCTAAATTACATTTTGCCTGGCTTTTTCTATGCAATTGCACCTGGAAACCAGAACAGTGATGGCTCTTTCACTTCCTCTTTCAGAAAAAAAGAGGACAGCTCGCTTCTTGAGTGGCATCATCAACTTTGTGAATTTCAGAGAATTCCGACGTGAGGCTTACTTGGAGTTGCAACAGAACTACGTAAGGCTGCGTTATTCCAGACACCTGCTTAAGTATAGTTGCTAACCTGGAAGTGGGGAGCATAAAGGTTGTGGTTGTAGTTTTTAACCTGCATGTTGAACTAACACATTTAGAACCTTAAATGTAGCCAAGTAATAGAGGAAGATACCAGATTTATAGATATACTACATGTTGTAAGCTGATGTTTACAGCTACTGTAATTGGCTTAAAAAAAGCTATCCAAACCTTGAAGGAAACATGTCAGTTTAGAAGTGGGGATGAATTTGTCAAGGTTTCTATATGACCATAGCCAAGGATATGTCAAGTAATTTGTTGGTAGTTTAGCCTGGTAAGAGAAGCGTTGACACCTCACATGGCTTTGAGAAAAGACGTACATAACAATCAGTGGGCTGAAGCTTGAATTGCAGGTGGCTTCTCTTCTGAATCTGGGTGTTTCAGTATGGTGTATTTAATGTAAAATAATAGAAGCTCAGGGAGAAATGATGTTCCCCTAAACTGAAAAAAAATCTGAGTGTTTAATTTACAGAAATCGGCTATGGAGAAACACCAACAACTGGAGGCAGAAAATCGTGAGGCGGTACTGAAGCTGGAGAAACTGAAGTGAGTATGAGGTGTAAGCAAGCACTGAACTGTGCTACTTGACTTGGCTATCTTTTCCTTTTCAACTTGTGTGATCTGGACAGGGTGGAATGAGGACAATCATATGAGGTTCAGGACCAAGTGCTGAGTCCTGCTTTTGGGTCACAACAATCCCATGTAACACTACAGGCTTGGGGATGTGTGGTTGGAAAACTGCTGCTGGATTGTGCTGGATTACAGAAGCAGCTCTGTTGGTGTTAGGCTGGAAGAGTTGCTGGCAGAGAATAAAATCGTGGCTCTGAGAGTATGTAGTGGCTTGGAGAGGACACTGTGTTTTGTATGTGGAACTTTTCATTGTTACAGGTGTTAGTGATTTGTCTTAATCTCTTCAATAGCTGTAGGAAGCCCATCTTTAGCTTAATAGATGGGTAAAGTTGTCTGTCCTACAATGGGGCAAACATATCAAGTAACTCTGTTTCAGGCCAGTTAGTTCTACTGACAGTGTCTTCGAACTGTTAAGTTTTGTTTTTGCTTGTGGATAATAGGATGAAGAGATGGCTAATTTCCAAGACATCTTTTGAAAGAAAGAGGTGGTTTTTTTCTCTGATAGCTGCTCCTGGTATCTCTAGCTAGCTACAGCTCTGTCTGTCTCAATACAAGCTGTTTCTGTGGCAGGTAATATGAAAATTTCGTACATGAAGATTACCACAAAAGCTGGGAGAAGAGTTCTCTGTGCTTTGCTTGATGTGATTTTTAAAGTTAGTCCTCTGTTACGCTTGTACCTGCTCTTGCCAAAATAGCAATTTACATTATGCTTCAGGGTACAAAATCTTACTTTCCTTTGCTTGTAAGATGTTAATTTTTGGCTAAAAATGACTAAAAACACTTCAGAGAGAGCAATTGTTTTATTCACTGTAGTCTCACCCCCTCAACCTGAGAGAGGCATTGGAACAGGTCCAGAGAATGGCAACAAGGGAAGGGTCTGGAGAACAAACCTTATGAGGAGCAGCTGAGGGAGCTGGGTCTGGTTAATCTGAGGTGAAGAGGGGGCTAAGGGGGTACCTTAGTGCTGTCTGCAGCTGCCTGAAAGGAGGTTGTAAAGAGGTTGGTCTCTTCTCACCAGTAAGTGATAGGACAAGAGGAAACTGCCTCAAGTTGCACCATGCAAAGAAATGAGGAGAAACTTCTTCATGAAAAGAGCCATTAGTCCTTGGAACAGGCTGCCCAGGGAGAGTTTTTTTTACAGTCATGGAGATGTTTCACAGTTGTAGAGATCTGGAGTTCAGGGACAGGTTTTAGCAGTGGCTTTGGGACAGTTGGGTTAGTGGTTGGACTTGATGATCTTGAAGGTCTTTTCCAACCTGAGAAACTCTATAATGATACTGAAACTGTCCAATATCTTTATTTTTTCCTTAGTACTGTTCCAGTTGAACATCAAGCAGAGGTCAAGCAACTGACAGAGAACATTCGAGAACTGGAGCAACTACTAAGGCAAGACTATCGTCGGAAACAGGTATGATCTTATTGTATATTTCTCTGGAATGCTGCTATGGCTTCTGATCATGAGTGTTACTTATTTACTGTTGATTTTGCCTCCCTCCCTCTACCTCTAGAAAGGCTAAAAGGGACTTTAGTGATTTAATGGTGACCTGTCAGTGCTGGGTTAATGAATGGGTTTGATAATCTTAATGATCCCAAAGGTGATCGCAACAGATTTTATTCCCTAACGTCTAGCACCAACTGTTCATTTCACTGTAAGGAATAAGAAACACGCTTTAGTATTCCATGATTTCAAGTATTTGGCTCTTTGTTTTTGAAATTAATTACTGCAATGCCCTGGGAGACACCTTTAGTGGTGTTCAAAAATGTGATGTGTGTGGTTCCCTTTTGTTTTCTACCTGAATCTGAAGAAGTTGAGCTGGAGGTGAGCCACAGCAGAAAACGAGGTCTAAGAGAGGTCACCAAGGGGAATGCCTAGTAAAAAAAAGGGGTTGATTGCAGGGGTAATTTTCCAGCAATGGCAGCTTGTCTCTAAGGTCTCATAGGTAACCTTTCCAGCTTTAAAAAGCAAATAAAAATCTCTAGTTAGGTGAGTTTTGGTTTTCTGTCTCTCCTATTAATATTATTCACCATATACGTGGCTTCTATATTACTTGGGACCTTGTACTTGTTTTTTCTCAAGAGCAGTCCCTCTGGCGAAGCAGGTTGTGTGTCTAACCCTGCTGGAGCAGTAGGAATAGTCTGTCTCTTATCCCTGTTTCTAGTTACCTAGTGCTGGCTGCATTCCTAGTGCTCCCAGTGGCTTTCACAACAATATTCTCCTTCCCTGCCTTTTAAATCTTATAGACAGCAATTTTGTCTGCTGGTTATGGCACTCCAAAGAACCCATAAATGGGATCTGTATTCTGGACAGGTCTCTGAGAGAAGGGTAAAGGAGGTAGCAGTTGTAGAGATACTTAGTTAAAATTTGTTGGTCTTTTTTAGACAGCTTTGCAAGAAGTGATTACTCAAAAGAAGTCAGAGATGGCAGAGAGGAGCCGAAAACTGGTAAGTACCACCTCTGTGTGGGTGTAGGCTGTAGCCTATATCTCAGATCAACTAATAGACCACCTCTATTTTTGGGATCACATTAATATTGGAGCTAGGTAGTGTTCAGATGGTGTTCATTCATTTAAAAAACAAAGATTCAGGTTATTTTTAACTCCCTTGTGGAAGCTTTACTCTGCAGTAGCTTGTTTTGTGACTAACTTGCTCTACGTTTAGGAAAGGCAATAAAAGAACGGGCAACAAATCTGGACTTCTGAGATGGTGTGGGCTTACCTTAATTACACAGAGTGGCTAATGAGGGAGCCAGTGACCTGAGGGGGACAAAACAGGAGGTTTTTGAGACGTTAAGCAGGAAGCTTGTTGCTCTTGTACCAGATTGATACAGCCAGCTCTGTAACCCGGCATTGACTGCCTCTGTTGCCTGAGGTGAGGGACTCTGAAGGGGAGAGCCGCTAGTAATATGTGTTAGCTGGCAGGCTCTTGCTGAAGTCTTTGTTAAATGCTGTTCTTGTGACTTAGCACTGCACCCCTAGAGAAGCACATTCTAGGAGCAAAATGGGCTGTTAACTGCTTTGACTGGGAATATTAATGTTTAGACAACTTTATTAAACTTTCTAATGAGGAAGAACTTAAAGCAGAGAAAAGAACCTGTCTAGTCATAAGGTGCTGGCAAACCATGCTTCACAGTTCCTCTTTGTCATCTAATTGCTAATATTGACCATGTTTGTCTTGTTAACTAGAATGAGCTTAAAGTGACAATGGCTACTTTGAAAGAAGAACAAGAGGAGCTGAAATCAAAAATAGTGGAGGATCCAGAGGAACTTAAAAATTACAAAGAACTGATGAAAGAGACTGTTAAGAAACTCAAGAAATCCAAGGTGAGGTTTTCTGTCCACACGAGGAGGGGTTCTGGTAGGAAAAGCACATGTTTTACTGAGCTGCCACCATCAAGAGCTGCTTCTTGAATGACTTGCACTTCTAGTCAAAGATCAACAGCACAGTAGTTTAGTCTGAAATGAAATCACCACTCCAGAGAGAACTGGAGAGTGGTTGTGGGGATGTTTGTTTGGGTTTTGTTTTGGTTCTGGCTTTTTTGGGTTTTGTGGAAAAGTAAGATTGCGGTTGCTGCTTTTCTCCTCAGTGAGTGGTTGTGAAACTAGGTGTAAAAATCTTGAATCCTGTCTGTCTGCTTTCACAGATGAAAACACCTTGGCAGCTCACAAATGTCCTTGGGTTTTGAATACGTGTCATAGGGTCCCTGTTCTCACTCACTGTTTCAGGGACTGATCGCTGCGGTATGCCAAACACTGAGTTGCCTCCCTAGCTTTTTGTTTGCACTTTTTAACAGCCATGTCCAGTCTATAAATGTTTGTAGTTCATGATCACTTGTGCATCAGAGAAGCTTGTGTAGCTTTGGAACAAAATGTCTTGGGAGGCAAAGATGTAAACTTTTATTGCTGTAATTGTTTTTTTATGATGCTTTACATAGCTCCTGTCTTACCAGAATAGAATTTCTTCCCCGTACAGCCTTTTTCTGTCCAAAATCTCTTAGAACAGTGCAATGTAAAACACTTGCACCTCACTTTTTCCTATGTTTTTCAAATAAACACTTATTTTACAAACTAAAGATTTCACTTCTAGTCTAGTGGGAGGTGTTCCTGCCCATGGCAGGGCAGTTGGAACTAGATGGTCTTTAAGGTCCCTTCCAACCTAAACCATTCTGTGAATCTCTGATTTCAGTAACAGTAGAATTAATAGTCAACAATGTTAACAATGAGGGAATGGGCGCACAAGGCGATAAGCATTAATGATATACAAAAATAACTGCTCAACTCCAAAGCTGTTTTTTTAATAGTTTTTTCTCTTTAAAGCAAGAAGTTATTGAGAAATACGAAAGTTACAGAGACCTGGTTGAGGTTCTGCCAGCATGCCAGCTGGAGGTGCAGTTATATCAAAAGAAGATGGAAAGACAGGGAACAAACGTGGAGACGCTGGCTAATGTTTTATCTGAGGTTTGTATTATCCAAGTTGTACCTGGTTAGGGAGAACTCAATGTCTAAGTGAGACAGGTGATCATCAGTAAATGTCTGTGTCTTGAAAGTTCCCATCACTCTTTCACAAAAAGAATGAATTTGGATGACTTCAAAATCTCTTTCCTGAAAACATAGCTGCTGCTTTGCGTGCCACCAGCTAATGTACCATTGACCACTTTTAATAGTCAAAGCCTTTGTTGCCATAGAAACTGGACTTAAAA
This sequence comes from Phoeniculus purpureus, assembly GCA_028565055.1. Taxonomy (NCBI): domain Eukaryota; kingdom Metazoa; phylum Chordata; class Aves; order Bucerotiformes; family Phoeniculidae; genus Phoeniculus; species Phoeniculus purpureus. The sequence continues at coordinate 5,746,355 of JAOXOE010000698.1, forward strand.
TAGTCTTGGGGTTGCTGGTAGGAAATGATGGAAGTGACATCCAGTTTCTCCTGCCTAGAGAGCAGAAACTAAGAGCAAAAAATTGCTACTTCAGGAAAAGTGCCTTTAACTATTAATACTACCAGGCCAGCCTTTCCCTGATGAAATGTTTGTCACAATACAGTACCTCACTATTTGCTGCTCGGTTTTGGTAGAATGCAGTTAGCATCTAAAAATGTTATGCAGTCATTTAGGATATTTATGTAGCATGTTCAAATTATTCTTGGTTAAGAGCTATAGCAGAATTCATAGCAACTTCATAGTAGGGGATTGAATTTGTGGATGACACTAAGTTGGGAGTGCTGATCTGCTGGAGGGGAGGAAGATGCTGCAGAGAGAGGTTGGGTCAATGGGCAGAGGCCAACGGTCTGAGGTTAACAGAGCCAAGTGCAGTGTCCTATATTTTGGCCAAAATAACCCCCTGCAGCTACAGACTGTGGGGTGAGTGGCTGGAGAGCAGCCTGGCAGAGAGGGACCTGGCAGTACTGGTTGACAACTGGCTAAACAGCAGCCAGCAGTGTGCCCAGGTGGCATGAAAGGCCAATGGCATCCTGGCTTGTGTCAGCAATAGTGTGGCCAGGAGGACTAGGATGTAATTCTTCCCCTGTTCTGGGCACTGGTGAGGCCTCACCTTGAGCTCTGGGGGCAGTTCTGGGCTCCTTGCTTCAAGAAAGTTTGAGGTGCTGGAGTCTGTCCCAAGGAGCAACAAGGCTGGGGAAGGGACTGGAGGGAGAGGCTTAGGGAGCTGGGGTTGTTTAGCCTGGAGAAGAAGAAACTCAGGGGGGACCTTCGTCCTCTCTATAACTACCTGAAGGGAAGTTGTAGTCAGGTGGAGGTCGAACTCTTCTCCCAGGCAGCTAGTGATAGGATGAGAGGGCAGAGCCTGAAGCTGCACCAAGGGAGGGTTAGGAAGTCCTTAATGGAAAGGATGGTCAGACCCTGGAATGGACTGCCCAGGGAGGTGGAGGAGTCTCCATCCCTGGAAATGTTTAAGGACAGACTGGCTGTGGCACTTAGTGCCCTGGTCTGGCCAATGTGGTCATGTTAGTTGTGGTGATGGGCTGGGCTTGATGATCTTATAGGTCTTTTCTAGCCTTGATAATTCTGTGTGAGTCTATGATTCTGCAGATAATTCTCAATGATGGTGCCCTGTCTGTTTGAATGTATTTAGAGTTGGCTAAAGACTAGAGAACTGGGATTTAACTTGGGAGAATTATTTAGGGATTAGATCTTCAAAAAGCAGGAAGCTGATTCTAACCGTGGTAACCAAAACTGAGTCTGCTGTTTGGACTGTTTTCCTCCATTTCATTTATTTCAATACTACTTCTGTACTCTAGGTCAGACATCTAGAGGACCAGCTTGAAAGTGCACAGACAGAGCTGAAAAAGGGGAAGACAGAGGAAATGTCCTTAAGGAGACTGGTCACTGCGAAGAATGAGAAGCTGTTCACAGCTGAAATAAGGATAAAAAAGAAGCGTGAAGATACTGAGCAACAGAAGCACTCTGTATTCGAGTATGGATGAGTTGACATTTTTGCCTGATGCTACTTTATGTCTTCGTTATGTGCTATCCAAGTTTGCGTCTAGTACAAGTGCGGAGCTTGGCAGTGAGAAGAAAATGAGCGATGTGGGATGGCTTTGTGTGAAGACCTGTGATGCTGCAGGCGGGGCCCACTTGGGGTCTCAAATCAATAATTGCAGTGTGACTTGACAGCAATTCTTTTATTGGAGCACTAATTTAATTTATAATGCTTATTCTTGATTCTTTTATCTTCTTAAAGAGAATGTCACATTGGGATAATTTTCCAACTTATCAGACTTCAACAAAGCCCCATTTGCCTTTCATGAATTTTTCATAATTTCCCTTGCCACTTTTGCTCATTATCAAAGATGTTCAAGACCCATGGGGAAATGGGGCTCGTATCTCGGAGGAGTATTATCCTGACATGATGCTTCTAAAACAAAAGGAAAAGTGTCAGTTGATCAAAGCTTCTTAGCCCATCTTCCTTCCTCCCACATGCTAAAGGCAAGTTGCAAGGCAGTGTTTACAGCACAGCAGTCCCTTCTGCAGCAGCAAGCTGCAGCCGTGTAAGGTCATGGCTTTGCTGTGAGATTAAAGGCACTGAACTCTCTCCAAGAGAGTTTATGTTAAAGTTGGGAGGGGTTTTTTTGTACATAGGTAGGAATGGGAATATGGAAAACTTTTGGGTGGATTAACTGTAACGGAAGAGAGCTTCTTCCACATAAATGAGAGAGTCAGCTAAGATTTAGTCATGCTGAGAGGGCTTGTGTGGTGTGTGGAATGGCAGTGGGATTCCCAGGCTTCCTCTGTTCCTCATTTAGCATATTATACTAGCTAAAGGAGATTAATTCAAAGCTAGTTTCCCTTCCAAATAAGGAATGAAAATAATCTAATGGTCTTTTTTTTTTTTTGTTAAAAGTTGCTGCTTATTTTGTCTGTTTTTAATATATTTAGATATTTCTCTTGAGTGATAGATGCTTTGCTAAGCAGGAGGGGCAGGGAGGGTAACCTTGGTTTGAAAACAAGGGTTTTTGATTGTGAATAAAAGATTGTGTCATGACTGTTCCCTTGAGGTCAAAGATGTAAGAAGGCTCGTGCTAAGTCTGAGTGATTTCAGCTGTTCTTTAGAGAAAGCTGCTGCAGTTCTAACTAATTATTGCACAAACACTCAGTGTAAGTGGGTATGTGTTGGTGTGTGGGATTAGAGCTCTAACTTGATGGAAGGGGGTTTGGGGCTAATGAAAATGTGTGCTGAAACATCAAGCGCAGCTATATTGGTTTGAAACCTGGTCTAGCGGCTGGCAGGAAGGAGTCTCCACTGTCAGCTCTGCTGTGGTACTCAAAGCCAGGAAGATTCAGCATCCACTGAGCTGGTTCCACTGAAATCTCTTGAGTTGTTTTGATTGGCAGCAACTGAGGATTGTCAACACACTCTAATCCAATGTTGAATTGAGCTTCTGGTACCTAAGTTGTTCTAATTTAGGGATGGGATAGATTTCCAAACAAGTAAATTCTATACAGCATTGCTTCAGAAGCCTGCCAGTTTCATGCTCATAAAATGCAAGTTGTGCTCAAGGTGGTGTAAGTTTAATCTGGAATTAGTCAGATGGCTCAGTACTAACTTTATTCCTCCTGCCTTTAGATACTGTAACAAGGTTCAGGAGAAGAGAGGTGCTGTGTATGATAAAGTGACAGCCATTCACAAGGAAATCCAACAGACAAGGTTCAAAATTCAGCAGCTGAATGAGAACGCTGAAAAAGAAGAAATGAAAGCCAAGGTGAAGTTCTCCCCTGAAAGAATGCCTTTTGGTTTCCTGAAGTGTTTTTTAACTTGTGTGTAGATAGAAGAACACTTATTGGCCCTAAAACCAAGTAGGCTATGCAGGTGGCTAAAGGGTGGGAGAGTATTTGATGCTTGCAGTTCCACTAGGTTGCTGGGGCTTGTTCTCAGTATTGCCCAATATTTTGGGAGATTAATTTCACCTCCCAAGTTTAGTTTCAACTTGTCTTCCCACCCCGTGCCTGTAGAAGAGAACTAGTTCCGTGTTGCCTGTTCTTGTATCACGGTATTTCCAGCTCTAAGCAGCTGGAGTTCTATTTTGTTTGGCCCCTGACCTCTGAGGCTTTATATTATTGTTGTAGTGATGGGCAGTACTGTAACCTTCTCAGCAGCCTCCCTCAGATACAGGACCATTTGCCATGTCAGACACTTTGCAGGATATCAGGAAGCTGTGGGTCCAGCTCAGCTTTGGAAAGATGCAGAAATCTTGTTAGTTTGGGAAATGCTGATGGCTTGGGGGATGGCTTGGGGATCGCAGGCTGCCTGTAGCATCTCGTCCTGTCTGTTCAGCACCGAAGTACTGCCCACACTGGGAGGGTAGTGGTAGCAGTCACAGCAGCAGAGAATTTAGTGACATGGATGGTGCAGTATCCTTATAAAGCATAAATGTTAACTGTGCTGACAGCTTTTCCCCCACCCCTTTATCTCCTCTTCACAGGAAATATACCAAAATCTGAAGGCTGGGTTGGAGAAGCGTCATGAGTCTCTCCTTAACATAGCAAAGAGCCACATGGCCTCAAGTGAAGAAAGAGTTGCTGAACTGAAGAATGGGCTGCTTAAAGTTCAGGCTTCTGAAAGCGGTTCTTAGGCCTGTCTTTGCTTGTATTTGTCTTCCATTAAGTTTTCCCTCTTGTCTGAGCTTGTACTTTTCATGGGATGGATCATTATTCCAGACAAAAGGCAGCCTTTCTCGAACAAGGGTCAGAACACTTTTAGCTTTCTGCTAAATCCTGATGTTGTGCTCTTGCTAATGTGGATAAGAAAACATTTGTTTTAGCCTGTTTGTCTTGTTTTGGTCCGAATCTGATTGTAGTGGTGATAGCCTTGCTCATACCAAATTGCTTGGCATGTAGACAGCGTTCTGCTTCTCGTAGAAACTGTTCTGCAGACTTTGGTCTGGGAGGAGCTGGCACTTTGGTCTGGCCTGAATGGATACAGTTTGAGAGAAGTCAGTAATAGGTGATATGCTGCTACCAGTACTTAATTGAGATTAAATCCTGATGGAGCAATAACATCCATGTAAATGCCAACCTACTCTCATGATGAATACTGGTGACTGTAAACACTCGCGCATCCAGCTAACAGTGCAGTACCTCTAGGTGCTTTGTTTCCGCTCTGTGTGGCACTGTACCTTTGTCTGTGTTGGTTAGAAAGTCTGTGTTCTGGGTGCTTCGTCCTGTTTAAAAAAATGACATTGATTAGTAGGTTGTGTCTTGACTTGTCATGGCACTGGGTTTACCACAGTGCTTTTGATTAGTCAATAACAATTTAAAAAATAGTTGCTAAAAGGCTACTTAACCTTCTTTCTTTTATGTCTTTTCCCCTCCCCACTCTCTCAACTGACTTGACATAACATAACAATTAAAGAATCTTGGTTTATACATCTGTAGGAATGAAGTTGTTTTTATAATGAATGGAGGGAGGATCCAAGCCAGTATAGACAATATAATTCTGGTTTTAATTATTAGCTAGAGGTGCCAGCAAGTCCGTTAGGAACAGCACGTGGTCATTTGCTTCTAAAACTCTGACTGAGCCATCAGGCCTCTGAGGTTTTTTTTTTCTCGCACTGTGACATGTGAGACATTTCAGTGGCGGTCTTTATGAATTTCATGCGCTGGACCACACATGGAATAATTAGTGACGCTTTGCGTGTTATGCTTTGGGTTTTTTAATGAACCTCTCCTGTGCTGTGTGTGAAAGCGTTGTTCTCCACGGGCAGGTGTGTTCTACAGCCTGGATTTTAGCAAGACACAGCATCTACAGAAGGCTGGTACTTCTCATTGGCAGTACTGGCTAGTGAAAGTGATGTCTGTGCGAACTGGTGTGGCAATTAGTGGGTATTTGCAGGGCTTGCAATGCTACAAAGTTTGTGAAGGCAGGTGTCAAAGCCTGTGTAGAGCTTTCCCTTCCCTTTCTTGAGATTTCCCTGTTTCTCATGTCAGCCCAGCCTGTATCCCAGCTTGACAAGAGTGGAAGCCAAGTGTTCCTTCTGACTTCTGAGGATTTTGGGGTGTGGCTTATCTTTTTTTTTCTTTGCTATAAAGGATCTGAATAAATTCATGATTTGGTATCCTATAAATAGAGCAGTAATATCTGCTTTCCCCTAAAGACTGGCTGAAGGCTGTGCTCTACAGCCTGGATATTATAGCAACTCTTGGGAAGGGGCTTCCCAAAAGCTTCCAATAGACACTGCTAGGGATTACTCCAGCCAGCAGATGACTTTGAGGGGATAAGTGTCCTGTCCTCTGGAAAACTACATATAAAGATCAACCCTGTGGTAGGCTACAGGCTTGGGAGTGTGTGGTTAGAAAACTGTGTGTTGAAACAGGACCTGGGGGTATTGGTTGGCAGTCAACAGAATTTGAGCCAGCAGTGTTCCCAGGTGGCCAAGAAGGCTAATGGCATCCTGGCTTGTGTTAGAAGTGGTGTGGCCTGCAGGAGTAGGGAAGTGATTGTCCCTTTGCACTGGGTACTGGTGAGGTCACACTTAGAATACTGTGTTCCATTCTGGGCCATTCACTCCAAGAAGGACATTAAGGTGCTGAAGCAGCTCCAGAGAAGGGCAACATATCTGGTGAAGGGTCTGGAGAACAAGTCCTTGAGGAGTGGCTGAAGGAACTGGATTTGTTTAGCCTGGAGAAAAGGAGGCTGAGTGTGACCTCACTCTCTGCAACTACTTGAAAGGAAGTTGTAGCAAGAATGGGACAGCCTCTTCTCCCTGGTGGCCAGGGTCTCCCTGGACCAGAGAAAATGGCTGCAAGCCAAACTGGGGAAGGTTTAGGCTGGATGTTGGGAAGAATTTCTTCACTGAAAGGATTGTTGGGCATTGGAACAGGCTGCCTGGGGCAGAAGTGGAACCACCATCCCTGGAGGTATTTAAATGTTGTGTAAACCTGCCTGGGGATAAGGTTTATCCCTAAGGTTAGACATGTGATTTAGTGGAGACCTGGCAGTGCTGGGTCAAGGGTTGGACTTCATGATCTTAAAGATCTCTTCCAAGAAAATGACCCTTAAGACTCTGTGAAGAGAACATCCAGGCTAGATTGAGTGGAATGAGACCTTCACAGCCTTCCCTGTGTTCTTCCTGTGAGAAGAACTGAATGTCGGTAGTGGCACTGCAACTTGTCAGAACACTTAAAGATCTGTTGGATAATTATTTTCAGTATTTCATAAAGCTTGTGGCAAACTGACTGCTCGGGTAGTTAACTCAAGTCGCCTTACTAGAGCTTTTCTTCAGGGCACAGACATGCGAACATCCAGAATATATGGCCAGCACAGCGGGACCTTCCTGTTATTTGTGAGTATCCTTCCTTTGCATAGACTCCTCCCTACACACTATTATGAAGGAGGGTGTCACCAGCCCATGAGGATATGTTGTCTCAGGGGGAGGCCAGGGCTTTGTTTTGACTGTTGGAAGAATTTAGACCAGCCTTAGTGTCTTTGCAAGTGAAAAAAGTAGTGGTGGGTAAGATGGGAAATGTACGGATGACGTATGTTATGGCTTGGCACAGCGTGTGAACATGAAAACTTTGGGGAGGTTGCTCCTTGTGAAGGAGAGAAGCCTCTTTCACTGTCCTGTTTTGCCTTTACTCAGCAGTCTTGCTGGAAGGAGGATCTTCAGGCTTTGAGCCGAGCGAGTGGGGCTGGGTTAGTTGGGCAAATTTTGTTTTCAACAGTGCTTGGTCAGACGTTTGTGCTTTGTAGGATGAGCTGTAAGAGGGGAGATGTAGATCTGTGTGGCCACTTGGTGGGGCTGTTGGCACAGACTGTGCTGGTGAATGCACGTCTGAGTTCTGCCGAGGATGCCAAGGGAAAGTCGCTGAATCTGTGGCCCCAGAAGAACAACTCTTCCAGCTGGACGTTCATATCTATTCTAGGACTAGCTGAGGCCAGGTGAATTAAAAGTTAAACGTTTGTGTAAAGATCTCAGGCTACTGGTAGTTATTTTTGTGTGGAGATCATCCAAACAACTGCAAAAAGCTGCTGTATCCTTGGTATGGTCTCCTGAGTGGAGGATATGAAGGGTGTTTTCAGTTTGCCGGAACATGTGAGATCATGTTGCATTACCTAGTAGTGGGGGGACTCCACTTCAAAATGCTGCTTTACCTCTAGTAAAGCCAGCTCAGTCACTGGAGCCACCTTTTGCTGGTGCTGTCTCCAGGGTTTAACGCAGAAGTTTCCATCAAAGGATACAACCATATCGTGCTGGTGAAGGAAGAGCTGGTCTGGATAAAAGATATAATTGAGCCTGTGCTCTGTAGGTGCTTTCCTGTAGTTTGTGCTGGTGATTAGGATTAAGTTCAAAAGGCTCATGTATGTGTTGCTGTGTCTTGGTGTCAAGGGTGAGGGTGTAAATTACGGAGTCACAGAACATCAGGGATTGGAAGGGACCTCGGAAGATCATTTAGTCCAATCCCCTCACCACAGCAGGATCATCTAGAACAATTTGCACAGAAACATATCCAGGTGCGTTTTAAACATCTCCAGAGAAGGAGACTCCACAACCCCCCTGGGCAGCCCCTTCCAGTGCTCTGTCACCCTCACTG
>JAOXOE010000698.1:5754620-5782516 GCA_028565055.1 Phoeniculus purpureus
CCTGCTGTGGCAGGGGGATTGGACTAGAGGATCTTTTGGGGTCCCTTCCAATCCCTAATGATTCTATGATTCTATGATACTGCTGCAGTTGGAACTTGTATATGAATTTTCTCCTGAATGCATGTTGCTATCTCTACTGGTCAGTGTGCCTTTTGTATGAGAACTAGACAAGGAGACCCAGAAGAAGATGCAGTGAAGCTGATCTTTAGAGCAGGAACCATACTGGCTCTATAGTATGCTGCTTTTCCCACAGTACTCATCCCAGAAGACTACTGGGATGAACTTTGTTGCTGAAAATATTAACCTGTCACTTAAAATTGTGAGGGCAAGAAGTGTACGAAGTATAACACCACATTTCTTTTAGGTACTTAGATGCATGTGCTTGCACCTGGGATCTGACTGCACTTGGCTTTTGCTGTTGCAGAGGGATATGTTTGTGTAATCTTTGCGCTTGTTGGCACTTCGATGAGCACTTTTGCTTCATTTCTGAATGAAGACAGAGCCTGGCTCAGCATCATGAATGAAAGTGACTCAGTATAACCCTACAGTTTCTGGTGGGCATCGCTTACAGACAGGTTTAGTGGAAAAAGAACCTAAATGTGGAAATCTGTGTTTTTCTGTTCTGCAACTCAGATTTTATATACACACACACAAACGTGCTTTTCTCTTCCCCTTCCCATTTGTCTTGAAAGATCAGTTTCACTGGTCAAATGAAGAAGAACCTTGAGGTGTGTTCTGTTTGGGATCTGATGACATTATGGGTAGATATTCTAGTAGCTTTTTTCTGCAGAGATTTTGTCTGACTTGACATAGGAGATTTTGCTGGGAATGAAACCATCTTTGTGCTAGGAGGAGTCACACTCTGATGGAGGTAACTTGCTGTTTAGGTCAGGAGCAAACCAGTTTTCCTCTTATCCAAGCTCTTATCCAAGATATAACGTAATAATGCATGGAGGAGGAAACAGAAAGTGCTGTTTAGAAAAGTGCTTTGAAAAAAGCATATATTTTAAAATTCATTTTGATCGACTGACCCTGAAGCAGGCATTTGTATGTTCACGTATATTTAGGTTTTGGGGTTTTTTTCCTAAGAGAGGTTATTTTTCTGAGCACCTTGGTAGCATGTCAAGGTTGAGCCATCAGGCTAATACACAAAGCTGGCTTCATGGAGCTTTAATGGGGAAACAGCCTTGAGTGTGTCACCTCTGATGCACTTTGCTTTTGAAGCAGCGATTTCATTTATTCTGAGGTTTGCTTGTTTTCTGGGACTGTGTTTTCATATTTGTATCACTGTGAAAGGAGAAAGAAAAGAAAGTGGTGAAATCAGGGGACTGCTGGAGTCTATAGGTGAAAGAATTTGCTGCTACCTCTGGTGGAGCCTCCTGCAATGTTTGCGGGATGTGTTGATTGTTTCTTAACCTCTTTGCTTGGAAAAAATGTTAGAGGAAAAAAAGCTTTTATAGTCACTTTGTGGAAAAGATTTTCCTTGACAACACTTGAGTAGTTGTGCAGGGATGCCTGTGTATAGCTTCGAGGGGAAGAGCTGGAAAATGGACCAGTTGATGACCTAAATGAATTTTTCAAATTGCCTACCTGCCTGTGGTGGATCACCCTGTCTTTGGCACTACATCTCACTGCATCCACTGGGGTGCAAGCGTGTGTGCCATCACCTTTTCATCTTGTCTGGTGTGACCTATGGTCCTAGAGTGTGGCTCAGCTTGCTCTGATCTCTGTTACTTGCATTTCCCGTGCTGAGCATTGCTGACGTAGTCTTTTATTTGGTTCTTCCTTTGCTGTTATTTCTCAAGATACAGGAGTGATGGGAAGTGCAGACTGCCAAGTGGGGTTTTGTAAAAACACAGAGAGGTTGTCAGTGTAATCAGTGCGCACTATTTCAGTGGCAAAATGTTCTTGGGACTTGGTAAGAAGGAGTCGAGTTGTTTTAGCAGATTTAAGGCTGAATTTAGTAACAAAGGCTTACTGAAAATGAGGATCATTCTTTCCCAGAGATGCATGCTTTCCCAGCCAGCTTCCCTGTGCAACACCCCGCTCAGGTCTAGAGACTAGTCAGAATCTTTTAGGTTGGAAAGCATCTTTGAGTTAGTTTAACACTGCGAGTCCGCTGTTGAACTCTATCCCTAAGCACTACATCTGCACATCTTTTAAGTACCTCCACGACTGGTGACTCCACCTCTTCCCTGGAGACCCTGTTCCAATGTTTGACAAGCTTTTCAGTGGAGAAATTTTTCCTCATGTCCAATCTAACAAAATAATGGCCATTTCCTCGTTTCTCTCTCGTTCTTGAGAGAAGAGACTGACACACATGCCACTACAATCGCGTTTGAGGTGGCTATTGAGAAAAGATGTCCCCACGGCCTCCTTTTCTCATCATTGTCACTTCTCTCAGACTCTCTTCATAGGACTTGTTCTCTAGACTCTTCACCACTTTTGTCACCCTTCTTTGGACACACTCCAGCACCTTAATGCCTGTCTTTAGCGAGGGGCCCAAAACTGAGCATGGGACTCAAAGTGTGCCCTCGCCAGTGCTGAATGCCAGCTCATCAGTAAGCAAGTGAGTGCTCTCTGGAGGATTCATCTGGTAGATTTGCAGCAAGGAGGTTGCTATCTGTCATTCCTCTTCCAAGTCAGATGCATGTGCTGTAAAAGGAGTGTTTTGTGGGTCAGTGTGTGCTCTGGAGAGTACAAGTATAAATTGTTCTAGCCATGCTGGCTGAGATATTTTACAGCCCCGGAGGCTCTTCTCCCGGTGAAAGTAGATGGTTAATACTGAGGCTGTGAAAATTGTCTGGAAGCAGCATAAAGAGATAGCACTGTTGTTCAGCTTGTTATTGAAATATGGCCATGGAAAGTCACTCTGTCTGAGCATTGCTCTTCTCTGAAGTTTGATCTGCTTAGCAGAGAAGGATTGAAGTTGTGCCTGTAATAGTAATTCGCCTCAGTGCAAGGTGTATAAAGCAGGCTGGTTCTGACCCGAGAGCTTTTCATAAGGGTAAATGGCTGTAAGTGGGTGTGAATCAGTATTTCACAGCTTCTTGAAGCAAGAGTATGATTTTCAGGAAGCTTAAGAACAGCAGGTGTGAACTTTTAGTGAGACCCAGTCACTTGGCTCCTAAAAGCTGTTTTGGAAGTCACAGCCAAAATGTCTGAGCTTCCTAAAAATGCTGCCTTAAAATGCCGTGTACTTTTAATGCTGCAATGGAAATGTAGTATGTGAATGGTTTCTTTTCAAGACTTTCAATCTTTTAATGCTTCTGGGTTTGTTTTTTTTTCTTTCTGATGAAATCTGTGAGTAACCACCAAGAGCTTAGCAATGACAGCATAAAGGGCTCTGCCTGGGAAACCTGTAAGAGAAGCACATTTATTACAAGAATATGAACAAAGAACATAAAGATTCTAGATTTAGTTCAGTTTGAAGGCACTAGCTGTCTGAGCTTTGTGTTGCATACCAATCCACTCTGAAAATCAGTCTGAGTGCTTTCAGTCTGATTGAATACTTGAAAGGCAGGAGACTAGGTGTGGTATTACACCTACAGCAGATTGTGCCTCTAGATCAGACATTTATAGATTGAAATGGTAAAATTGGAACAAAGTCAACTGAAGGGACAAAGTGCACCTTTAAAAGCTAGTTCAGTGAAGACCCCAGGGTGGAAGTCAGTCTGGAAAATCTGGCTCTGTTTTTATCCCACGGTTGTTCTGACACACCTGAATAATATAAATGAACCTGTCATGGGAAGGGAAGTGGGTTTGGGAGGGATGTTTTGCATGTGTTTATCTGTAGCTGGGAACTCAAGTTGTCACTTTCTTCTGAATTCTTGCAGGTAAAAGTGATGGTCAGGATTTGTCCCTCTCAAGGAGCACATGAAACATCCGAATCCATGTCCTTCCTAAAGGTAGACCCGCGGAAAAAGCAAATCACGTTTTATGATCCAGCAACATGTGGGCCTTCCAATGCAGGTCACAGAAGAGCTGTTGTTGCTGTCCCAAAGATGTTTGCCTTTGATGCGGTTTTCCCCCAGGATGCTTCGCAGGTACTGGAGTCACTCATAAACCTCCCAAGTTGTCTCATGGCTACTGAATGCTTGAAGAGGTCTTTCTGTTTCTGGGGAGTTTTATATTAATAAATTGCCTTAATGCTTGGGGAAAAAAACAGGGTGATTAATAGACAAGTGGGTAAAATGCTGCACTTTCAGTTCAGCTGTAAAATGGAGTAGTAATAGTTGAGGAGATTGATTTGCTGACTAGACGATATTCCCGTGTTTTCTCTTGTTACAGAAAGACACACAGCCAATTTGAAATTCACTTTTCCATGCAACTAGGTTTTACCCTGTTTCATGTCACTGAAGTAAAGTCCTTCCCCATTGCTTTCAATAGCAAATGAACATGTGCTTAACACTAAATGCCCTTGTTAGGAGAAGAGACACACCGAACCCCGTGTGATGGCGAAACTCAAACAGTTAGGGAGTTTTTATATTTTTCTTGCTTTTTCCAGTTTGTTTATAGTGTGTTTTCAGCTGGTTATCTGACATACAGATGGCATGGCTGGTATTTCACAGAATCACAGAACATCAGGGATTGGAAGGGACCTCGAAAGATCATCTAGTCCAATCTCCCTGCCACAGCAGGATCACCTAGATCAAGATGCACAGGAACGCATCCAGGTGGTTTTTAAACGTCTCCAGTAAAGGAGACTCCACAACTCCCCTGGGCAGCCTGTTCCAGTGCTCTGTCACCCTCACTGTGAAGATGTTCCTTCTCATATTGATGTGGAACCTCCTATGTTCCAGCTCACACCCATTGCCCTTTGTCCTATCACTAGATGACATTGAGAAGAGCCTGGGTCCATCCTCCTGACACCCACCCTTCAAATATTTATAGACATTAATGAGGTCATCCCTCAGTCTCCTATTCTTTAAGCTAAAGAGACCCAGCTCCCTCAGCCTCTCCTCACAATTTCCCTTTTAAAACCATTTCCATTCATCTTATCATAAGGAATTTTGGAGAAGAGATCAGCACCAGCCTCACTACAAACTCCTTGTAGGTAGCTGTAGAGAGCAGTAAGGTCTCCATTCACCCTCCTCTTATCTAGACTAAATAACCCTAGTTCACTCGGCTGCTCCTCATAAGGTCTGTTTTCCAGCCCTCTCTCCTCGTTGCCCTTCTCTGGCTCTGTTCCAGCCCCTCAAAGTCCTCCTGATACTGTGGTGCCCAAAATTTGAACAAATACTCAAGGTGGAGTCTCACAGTCTCACAAGTGCAGCATACAGGGGCTCCATTATCTTCCTACTCCTGCTGGTTGCACTGTTCTATCATGGAAACTTTGAGGGTATCAAAGACTAGAAACTGATGTGCTAGTCCTTGCTGTTGGAATTGGGTCTTGGGAACAGTTGCAGTGTAAACCAGCTAAAAAGACCTCTTTTCCTCTCTCAGTTTGAATTAGGGGTGAAACATCTGCCACTGTACTCAGTCTGTTGGGAAACTCACACTGAGCTAGTCCCTACTGGTTCAAAAGAAGCTTTAGGTATGATGTTGGTTCACATGGCAACCTTCATATGATCCTCCTGGCAACCCTCAACCATGGGTCTGTTCAAAAAGAAATCCTTCAAAGGCTGAGCTATGGTAGATCAGCCTGTAGCCCTCTCCTTCCCTCATGCTCAGCCATAAATTGACAATAAATCAAGCTACAAAAATAATTTACCAACTTTTTAATATCCACAGGGCTGTGCATGGTCACTCTTAATCCTGCACTGCCTTGATGTGAAGGATATGGTTGCTGTTGGGTTTGGTAGAGTAGATTAATGGTTAGATTTGGTGATCGCTTAGATGTAGTGTTTGGGGGATCTGGTCTAGGGGTGACCTAGAGTAGGGTTGATGGTTGGACTTGATGATCCCAAAGATCTTTTCCAACCTGAATCATTCCATGAGTCTATGATTCTATGATCTTCAAGGTCTTTTCCAACCTAAACAGTTCTCTGATCCTATGACTGTTACTGTGTGTCTGACCCCAAATACCTGAAGCTGCACTCTGGGAGAATATCGGCCACGCAAAGCAAAAAAGTGTGAGGAAGAAGGAATCAAAAATGCACAGAAAACGACTTACAAAAACATTTAGCATGCCTGAACTACCCAACACACAAGTTCAAAGGGCTCCTGGAGTATTTGTAAAATCTTAATCGCTGCCTGCACAGACTCAAAGCCCAAAAGCACACTTTGCTGTCTCAGGACAGAGACTTTGCAGTGAAGAACACTTTCTGCATTGCAGAAGTGCTTAACCACCTATTAACCAAACATTTACTCTCCAAACACTGCTGTGCAGGGAGAGAGCAGCTATTTGAAACCTAAAGCACATTGCCAAGTCCTCGGTGCCTCCTCGCTGGCATAAAACTCAACATGAAGAAATTATGGAAATGTGCAATATGCAAAGCATTGGATGGGTGCTTTTTAAAGCAGCCACTGTTTCTTGTTGATTGTCTAATAAAGGGCAAATTCCAGCTTGTCCTCTTGGAAGACACAAGATTTAGGTTGGATTTAGCAGCTATCAAGATAAGTGCTCAGCTGTGCTACTGTCAGACTTGTGATGGCACATCCAGCTCATTCTGCCCATGTCTTGCAGCTCCAAGCATGGAGCAGGGCTGATGCTGCTCAGGAACACATTCCCCCCCACCCCCATGGAAGAGACAAGCCCATCCACAGCAGAAATTAAATGAGGGATTGTGATCCCTACTGGAAGCAGAGCTAAGTGAGTAGAAGAGACCTGTAGATGATTCAGCTGTAGGTGAGCTTTGGTCTGAAACCTTCAAAGAGCCTTTCCATTGCGGATATTTCCGCCTCTCACTTATGCACACGTTGTATGGGATTTGGCTGGGGCATTAATTTCACTATTCATTGATCATGGACTTATTTAGGTTGGAACACACCTTCAAGATCATCGACTGCAAAGCATTCACGATTCAATCCATCCCTAGCGCTCGTAAAGACTTGGTGAGTGACAGTGAAGTGTTTACATAAAGGCACACAGATATCCATATGTTCCACAACATTCCTGACTCAAAGGAAAGTGCTGAAAAGCCTGAAGCAGACTGACATTCAGTGATTACTTCAAAACAGATTTGCTCCCTCCCTCTGCAAGAACAGATCATCATTTCAAACTACTTTTTATTTCGGTCTCCAGCCAGCACAGAATATAATCACAGAAAGTCTAGGTTTCCCAGACAGCTGCAGATGAGGAGGGAATATTATTTCCTCCCATTACAACAAGCAACACTGTAAATTATCATCATTTAATAAAGCTAGATTATCCTCAATATAGAGGAAAGTCACGCAGCCACTGGGAAATGCATGGAGTCAAGCTGGAGTGCCCATTGTGAGTGCAACTCAACCCCATTCCTATCCAAGTGCTAGATTTACAGGGATCGGATCATTCGCTAAGACACTCAGTTCTTCCACATGGAACAGGTTGCCCAAAGAGGTAGTTGAGACCCCATCCCTGGAGATATTCAAAGTGAGGCTGAACAAGGTTCTGGGCAATCTAATGTAGTTGAAGCTGTCCCTGCTCCCTGCAGGGGGGATTGGACTAGATGATCTTTGGAGGTCCCTTTCAACCCAACATTCTATGATTCTATATAACAGCTCCCACTCCACTTAGCCCACTCTGCCCATCTCTGTAGCATGAAGCAAGACAGGCCAGAAGGCAATATCTAACCTTCCCTCCCACCACGTGTCTCAAAATCCCAATGGTTTATATGCAAAAGCACACAGGCAACATCTTTCTCCATCCCCCATCTGACTTCCATTCAAACTGGCCAACAGAAACATCCTGACTGAACCTTGGTGCACTTTGTTCAGTTGTGCAACATTGGGTTGGTAAACAAAGAGCAGTAGAAACCAGTGGCAAAATAAATGTCCCAATGTCCCAAGATGTTGCTTCTAATTTTTTTTTTGTAAATCACAGAATCACAGAACATTAGGGATTAGAAGGGATCGCAAAAGATCATCTAGTCCAATCTCCCTGCCAGGGCAAGATCACCTAGACCAAGTCGCACACAAACATATCCAGATGGGTTTTAAATAACTCCAGAGAAGGTGAGTCCACAACCCCCCTGAGCAGCCTGTTCCACATGACACAATTCCTGGGTGGCCACATACAGGTGGGAGGGGAGAGAACTACTTCCTTCCACTGCTTGAGGGTATCTGCTCAATGATTGATTGAGTGGCCACCAGATACCTCTCTCCATTGAGAGAGACTTACTCCATTGTGAGAGAGTGTGGCTGAGCACTGAAAAGGACAAGATTGCTCAGACCCAAATGGGCCAAAAAGGGAGCTGAAGTAGATTGCTCCTGGTGCAATCTATTCTGAGCTGGGTGCCCTTTGTCAGCAGCTGGTCAGGCCCCAGAAGTCCTCCACTGGCCACAGGCTTTCTTGTGTTTAATGTGTCAACTGCGATTTGGAGATCTGACGTGATTTATTCACTAGCAAACCCCAACAAAATCAAAACAAGACACAAAGCCAAGCTGTTAAGCATGTGTCCTGGAGAATTTCTGGATGCTAATTACAACGCTGATTGCTCTCCAGATTAAAACAAAGACTGGCTCACATTCTGCTGCTGGTGGGTTCACCACTATATGGCTCCCAGCTCCCACTGTACTGCAGGAGGCTGGGCCATGCCAAGAAAAACACTGACAACAGTCTCACAGCTCAAGAGCTCAGACAACGGTGGCCATAAAATAGCTTCTATCAGATGTTCACTTTCTTTGAATCACTAGATTAAACAGCATGAGAAAAGTTAGGCAAAATTAATTTAGCTGAAAAGAAAATAAGCATGAGGTTTTGGAAGGAAATGAGCAACCTAGAAACCTACTGCAAGTTGGGTAAGTGATTCCTCCTGAATGGAGATAACTTCTGAGAGGACCCTAGGTTATTGCTGAGGCAGCCCAGACCACCACATCAGTATGACGCAACAATACGCTTCAGAGGTGGAAGAATTTGACATCAGGAAAAACATCTTCACTGAAAGAATGGTCAGGGGTTGGAACAGGCTGCCCAGGGAGATGGTAGGATCTCCATCCCTGGAGGTAGTGAAAAAACATGTAGATGTGGCGCTTCAAAACATGGTTTAGTGAGCATGGTGGGGTTGGGTTGATGGTTGGACTTGATGATCACAGAATCAAAGAACTATCCATCCTACAACCCCTAACCACTAAACCATCTCCTGAAATACCATGTCTACCTGTTTTTTTAACACCTTGGAGGTCTCTTACAACATTAACGACTCTCTGACTTCTACATGGATATCATACAATTGTCTGAGTTCAGAGAAAAATCCTCATTTCCAAGGCGAACACACCTGAGGTATAAAATCTAACAGTAACTGTAGGGGCACATCTCATAGAGAATGGGCATGTGAGCAATCCCAGCTGTGTGAACTTAGCCAGAGTCTGAGCTAAGGGCTTTGAAGCCTGCTCGGAGAGTTTCTCAAGGTCAGCAACGTGCAGGTCTGTAAGAAAGCTGGCACGTAGAAGGAAAACAACAGGTCGTGGAATGAAAACTAACTATCACACGAACAGTGCGTGGACAGACGTACTTAACCAATAGCAGTAGCTTTTAAGGCGTACGGACAGATGTGTTGTACCAATCAGCAGTGCACTTGTATCGCATGGACTGCCTGGCCATATATAAAAGGGACAGTCTGATGCTTAATAAACGGCATTCGCTTGATCATACTGATTGTCACGTGTCTGTCTGTTTCGTTCTCCCAGAGAAACCCTCTCTTGGTTTAGACTGAAGATACAGAACTGGCAACTTCATTTTATTGGATTGGGAGAAAAGGAAAAAAAAGTACAGGAAATGAAATGCTCTAAAAGAAAACAAAAATCTCTTTAGTTTCCCAGGCAGCCATCATGATGGTCTTCATGATCTGCATCATAATTGTCTACACGGTCTCTCGCAGATCCAGCCGAGGTGCTGGCAAGCTGAATACACGCCTGTGCCCAGCAGCCCAATGAGTGCAATTGAACCCATGGCCCCTCTCCTTCGGTTTTTTGGCTCTGGAAGAAAAAAGTCGCATTTTGTCAGTTCAGCAGCACATGGCTGCCTAACAAGGCCACCTTGAAAAGACAGAGCCAGGAACTAGTGACAAATCTCAAGGCATCAGCTCAGGCTGTGTACCTGCCCCCAGTCTGTGCTGGGATTAGACTTGTGCTCTTCCTGTCAGTAGGAAGAACATACTGCAGAGTCAGCAGCCTGAGGACCTACACCCCTTCTCTGCATCCTAGCCGGAAGATTTATGCTAGTTCCTTGACATCTCTGAGGGTGCTGTAGGAGATTACAATTTCCAAACGCATGCTGCAAGAGTAAGGACTTACCTCCTGTGTAGTAGCCGTAGGCATAAAGGATTCTCCCAATGATCCAGGTGATGCCAAGCCCTGTGGCAACCCGCTAGAGAGAAAGAGAAGCATTAATGGTTTTGGAGACTTGCCCACTGCATGTGCTTAGCTGTTACAGCAGCCGTGTGTCAGAGAAGTGTCCCCCAACTCCAAGTGAGTCCTGACCTTGCTAGGATAACTGGGAGTCAGTGGGGGGAAGTGGGTGACTGATGCATCCCTTGAAAGTGTTCAACGCCAGGCTGGATGGGGCCCTGAGTAACCTGATCTAGTGAAGATGTCTCTGCCTATGCAGTGGGGTTGGAACTAGACGATCTTTAAAAGGTCCCTTCCAACCCTGACTGTTTTATGATTCTATGCAAGGTGCTGCAGGCGAGGGTTTACAGGTGAAGGTTCTTTCATGGGGCCTGCAGGAAGGGAGGGAGCCCTGCCCTTGCAGCACAACTCTTCCCCAACAAGAAATGGTGAAGTCATGCAGGCAGCAGGCGATGAATGTCATTTCACCACTGTCCCGCTAGTGAGCCAGACTGGGGTCTTGGCGGCAGCTACTGCCCCAAGCCCAACTTCGCTGTCTCCAGCAGATGGACAGGTGTTCCCATTGTGAGTACTCCAAATCTCCACATTGCCTCTTAATTTAGAGCTTGATGCATCCTCACTCCAGTTTGCCAGACTGGCTTATGCTGCTTTCTTTCCTCTCTGAAATGGAGTGATTGAGAGGAACCTGGTTCATACACTGGCAAAGAGATTCTGGATACGGCCTCTCCCATACGCCTGACTCCTCCTGAGTTGTCTAATCCAAGCTTGTTTTGATCCTTTGTGCACCTCCTTTGGTGGACGAAGTGAGTGGGAAGATCACCAAGTTCCTCATCTATTCTTACCAGAGCAGCTCCTCATGGAAGTGGCCTTAGATGAGGGAAGAATGGGCTCTGGTTCTCTACACAAGCAGCTGCTGAGTAGCACTGCTGTAAGCGCAGCAGGGCCTAGAAGAACCAGGCAGGGCTGCAGGGAGCCTTCCTATCATTCAGACTGGAGATGAGCCTGGCCTCCTGCCCCCTACTCTTGCCAAGTCAGAGAGCAAGAACAGAGCTCAGTCTGCTCCTACCTGCACCGTAGCGTCACTTACCGGGTGGTAGACCCCACCAGTGGCTAAAAAGAACAGGAATGCAGGGTAAACTTCCAACCTGAACATAAAAGTGAGGAGAGATCATGTTTGTGCTGAAGTTGCTTATAAAGAAGAAACTCGAGCAATGCAGAAGCCACAAACATCCCCTGCCAAGGCCTCTGTGGTCACAGAAGGTGGAAAGATAGAATCTGAGCATGCACAGACTTTTAGCAACTGCCTCTTGTGTGTCCCACTCCCCAAGCACACCCACCTGCCTAATCTGCCTCTTTGGTGCCCTAAATCCTACTGACTCTGTGCTACCCAGGAGGAGGTGTTCCCCCAGCACCCCTCTGATGAGGGGTCACAGCCTGGTTTACAGTAACTGGGTGGTTCAGGCTTCTCCCAAGGAAGACCCAGGCACTGGAAAAGAGGTAGGCACTGGGGAAGAGGAGGCTGCTCACAGCCCCATCTCATGGTTTAAGGCATGGTAAGGAGCCAGCACAGCCTTGCTGCAAAGCATGATGTGGCTGGTGGGTTTTCCCCCTTCCCCAAGCACCAGGCAAACAGCAGCTCTTGTACGCAGTACTCACGTGTTCTGGTGCGCGCGCTGGATGCAGTTGAATATGCGGCCGTTCTCAGGGTCTGTGCTGTACATGGTGGGATACTGTTAAAAAAACCAAACCAGCAGCAAAACATGAACAAGTGCAGTCCAGGCCCAGGAGCCTCTGGGATGCTGACAGCAGCCCACCACCCAGGAATGGACTGGGAAGACAGGAACAGGCTGGGAGGACACTGCTGCCAGAGCTGCAGAGGCTTTCCCAAGTCTGAAATCCAGTGCCCAGTGCTCCGTATGCACTGGACACATTTCCTGACTTCATGCAGTGGGACTGAGACCACCTCAATGGGTACCCAGGACCTGCAGCACATGCCTGGGGCTGTCCTTGTGCCCTGCTTGTCACTTCCTCAAGTGAAGTGGGGAAAGGGCAAAGGAGCCAAGCCAAGTGGCACAGCAGCCTCTGCATGCCATTGTCCTGACTCACAGTAGGATGGCTGTCCCCACCCAGCCCACAGTGCAGGCTTGGATGTGAGGGAAGATGACTTTGAGAAACTCTTGTGACAGGGCTCATATGCTCCCCCTGACTTTGAGAAACCCTCCGGTCACTTCTGTTCCATTATAGTCTCTTTGTCCCAACACTGCATCAGCCTTCTTTGCAGGAAGAAGGGGTGTGTGGTTTCTTGCTCAGGGGTATTCCCAAACTCAAAGCCTTACACTTTCAGCTGTCTCAGCCTGATGTCCCAAACTCTGGCTTGTCATGCCATCTCCTCCAGCCTGAAGAGCCAGAATGGACACTCCATCCCTTCTGTATCCATGTAGTAAGGCAGGAAATGTCAACAAGTCACCCCACAACGAGCAAGGCATCACCTAGCTTGTATGTAACACCCCCTGCAGACCTTCTCCTTCCCTCAGCCCCAGCACTCACCTCCACGTTGTACTTCTTGCGGGCCTTGGCCACTTTCACCGCAAGGTGCATGACCAGGACAAAGCTGGCTGCCCCTGTAAGCATGACGTAGCCATACTCCTTGGAGAGAACAGCCATCCTGGTGCTGTCACAGGAAGACAGTCCGTTACTCTTTTGGGGTTAACTGGAGAAGCGGCAGCAGCTCACCACATGCAGATATGTTGAGGGGGAGAGTTGCTGAGCACAGACCCAGGACCTCCCATCACTGGGACTAGCTGAAGGAAAAGTGTGTTGTGGACTTTTCACCTTGGTGCCTGCTGGGTAACGAGCAGCACAAATCAAGTGCTCTGTGCTCAGTTCCAGAGAAGAAAACCTTAAAATCACTGAAGTGATGGTGTGAGGTGGTGTCTGGAGGACCTCAATCCAGCCTCCAGCTCAGAACAAGACAGCAGCCAGCAGCAGGTCCCATCAGCTCTGGTCTGAGGGATGGAAACTGCCTGTTCACAGCCACTTCCAGCACCAGAACTAGGGGCTACTACATGAAGTCAGAAATGGGATTTGAAACAAAGCAAAAGAGGTGCTTTTTTCATGCAGTAGGGAACAGTGCATGGAACTCCCTGCCCAGGACTGTTGTGAATGAGACAGTTTTCACAAACTCGAGGGGAAACTGAGCTCAGAGGTCCCTGTGTGGTTTGCACAGGCCTGAGACAGAAGTGTGGAGCAGAAGGCACATCCAGCAGCATCCACCACACGGTCCCCATTGAATCGTGTGCTTTTCCCTCTTTCCTGCTTCCCACCTGCCATCAGCTTGTGCTGCTCAGAGCTGCTTGACACCCAGCATGCCAGCACCCTCTCCAGCTGCAAGGGAGCACAAGTTCCTTCCCCACAACCATCTGGTGCCAGACCTCTTGCACAATCCCAAACCTCTGATGTTTTCTGTCTGTGTGACCCAAGATAGTGCTGCACAACACAGCAGAAGAAAGCAGAGAGCTCTCTCCAGCAGTGACACAATTCCCTCTCTAAACCAAGCCCCAGCCGATGCCTATCTCCCCCTGGTGCCTCCACGAGGCAGTGAGGTTTTGATGTCTCTTGCACTGTCTCACCAACACAATCTGGCAGTGCAGGGGGGAACAGGCCACCTCATGGAACTGGTGCAGCCAGCCTTCCTATTAAAGTAGTGCCAGCATCCCTCAGGATGGATCTTCAGGGACCAGAGAGTTTTATTTCTCATTTGCAAAGGGATTATTGTTGCTGGAGCAAAGTGAAGACACCACGCGGCTTCGTCCACATGAAGCTGGGTAACTAATTATCTGTAAGAACATTCGAAACATCAGATAACTATGAAATGTCAGCTGCTCCCACTTGCAACAGAGGGTAGCCCTGACAGATAAGATGCTGCAAATACAGCATGGTCCTAACCCAGCAGAGCACATTGATGGTGTGGCAGGGGGATTAGAGTAGATGATCTTTCAAAGTCACTTCCAATCCCTAATGATTCTATGATCACATTCCCGCTTCAGATGACAAGGTTGCAGAGAACCCACCTGCCAGCATCGATCAGGCATTTTCTCTTCACAATGCTCAATTATAACAGGAAGTTTTCTCTGGGCAGCAAAGCATTAATCCAGGTCTATCATAAAGCAGCTGTTCTCACACTACTGGATGTACATTGCTCCTCAAACCTTTGCTCTAGTAATCTGGAGCCATATAAAACCCTGCAAAGTCAACATGACTTTCAGTCTCTCTTGACCTCAGGTTGCTTCCACATTCTGAGGCTACTTGAGCAACCTTTGCCCAAAGCTTCAAGGCCTTTGCTGACAACCCCAAGTCTGGTGCTCAGGAACCAGGGGTGATGGTGCACAGGACCCAGGGGTGATGGCACACAGAACCCACGGCTGGTGGTGCACAGGACCCAGGGGTGATGGCACACAGAACCCACGCCTGGTGGTGCACAGGACCGAGTTCGCGTCTCCCAAACAGCGAGGGGTGTTTGGGGCAGGAGCCACACGCCTGGGCGCTGAAGCCGAGCTGCCCGAGGGGTCTTTCATCGTAGCCCCGGGGCTCTCCCCAACCTGCCCCAACGTCAATTACCGTGAGTCAGCAAAGCCCGTTAATTCTCCCCTGCCCGGGACTCTGGGCACCGGCCCCAAGCTCAGGCCTCCTCTCCAGTCACAAGAACCCTTTGTCCCCCGGCCGAGCTCCCGAGGGGCCGGTCCCTGTGGGGCTTCCCCGAGGGACAGAGGTCACCGCTGCTTCCCCTCGCCCCCGGAGACCCCGCACTGCCCCGCACTCACCTTCCGGCGCGGCGCGGCCCAGGGCACTGCGGGAGGGAACCGGGGCGGTCTCTGCCTCCAGCACCGCCCGCAGGCGGAGCCCGATCGCAGCCTCCCCCGCCAGGAGAGGCCGGGAGCCCGCGGGGAGGTTGCGGCTGCGGGCGGGGCGGGATTCACGCGGGTCCCGGGGGCTCTGCGGGGGTTCGGCCGAGCCGGTGTCGTCCCGCATGTCTGGGTAGGAAGGTGCCTCCGAGCTCACCCAGCGCCAGCCCCCTGCCATGGGGGCAGTGACACCTCTCACCAGGCCAAGCGGCCCAGGGCCCCATCCGGCCTGCCCTTGGACACTTGGTTAGAGACTTGAAGAGGGGAGATTCAGGCTGCACTTGAGGAAGAAATTCCTTGCTGTGAGAGTGGGGAGATGCTGGAACAGGTTGCCCGAGGAAGTTGTGGCTGCCCCATCCCTGGAAGTGTTGAAGGCCAGGCGGGCTGGGGCCCTGAGTAACGTGATGTAGTGAAGGTGTCCCTGCCTGTGCAGGGGGGTTGGAACTAGTTGATCTTTGAGGTCTCTTCCAACCCTGGTCATTCTGTGATTCTGTGACTTCTGGGGATGGAGCAGCCACAGCCTCCCTGAGCTACCTGTTGCAGAGCCTCAGCACCCTCATGGTGAAGATCTTCCTGAGATCTAATCTAAATCTCCCCTCTTGTCCTGTCACTACAGGCCCTTGTAAAAAGTCCCTCTCCAGCTTTCCTGTAGTCCCTTCAGGTACTGGAATTTGCTGTTAGGTCTCCCACAGCCTTTTCTTCTCCAGGCTGAACAACCCCAACTCCTTCAGCCTGTCCTCAGAGCGGAGGTCCTCCAGTCTTCTGATCATCTTCATGGCCTCCTCTGGACCCACTCCATCAAATCCGTGTACTTTTTGCACTTTGGGCTCCAGCACTGAACACAGGATTCTAGGTCAGTTGTCACCAGAGCAGAGTAGAGAGGGAGGATCACTTCCCTCAACCTGCTGATGACACTCCTTTAGATGCAGCCCAGGACATGGTCGGTTTTTTGCATACTGCCAGGTCATGTGGAGCCTCTTGGCTAACAAACCAAAGTCCTTCTCCTCAGGGCAGCTCCCAATCTGTAATCTGCCCAGCCTGTATTTGTGCTTGGTGTTGCCTTGGCTCAGGTGTCGGACCGTACACTTGGCCTTATTGAACTTCCTGATGTTGGCATGGGCCACCTCTCAAGCCTGTCCAGGTCTCTGTGGATGGCCTCCCTTCCCTCCAACGTGCTGATCACTCCACACTGTTTGGTGTCATCCGCAAACTTGCTGAGGGGGCACTCTATTGCCATGTCAACAACGAGTCCCACAGGTCAGAGAGGGGATCCTGCCTCTCGGCTCTGGTAAGACCCTGCTGGGCTCTGCAGCACAGCAGAGACGTGGAGCAGGGCCACAGGAGGCTGCAGAAGTAGCATGAGGGTGGAACCCCTCTAATCAGAGGTCAGGCTGGAAGAGTTGGTCTTGTTAAACCTGGAGAAGATTCCAGGGAGATTTTATGGCAGCTTTTCAGTTCTTAAAGGGAACAGGGGACAGACTTTTAACAAGGTCTGTCGTGACAGGACAAGAGGTGATGTGTTGAAACTAAAGGAAATGCTCCTGTGCGACTTGGTCTAGATGATCCTGCTCTGGCAGGGGGTTTGGACTAGATGATCTTTTGATGTCCCTTCCAATCCCTAATGTTCTGTGATTCTGTGGTATCTAGTCTAAAACTTTAGACTAGATAGAAAGAAGAAATTATTTACAATGAGGGTGTTGAGACACCAGCCCAGGTTGCCCAACGACGTGCCACATCCCTGGAAACATTCTAGGCTGGGTTGATGAGGGCTCTGAGCAACCTAGTTGAAGACGTCCCTGCTCATTGCAGGGGGTTTGGACTAGATGAGCTTTATAGAATCCCAGAACTGTTTTGGTTGGAAAAGACCTTTATGATCATTGAGCCCAGCTGTCCCAAGGCCACCACTAAACCCTGTCCCTGAGTTCCAGATCTCCATGACTGTGAAACACATCCAGGGATGGTGATTCAGCCCCCTCTCTGGGCAGTCTGTTCCAAAGCCTGATGGCCCTTTCAGTGAAGAAATCCTTCCTCATGTCCAACTTAAACTTCTCCTGGTGCAACTCAAGGCCGTTTCCTCTTGTCCTATCACTTGTTACTTGTGAGAAGAGATGAAGGTCCCTTCCAACCCAAACCATTCTGTGATCTGATGATTCTATCCAGCAGCTCTGCATACATGTGCCCAGCACATACCCATAGCAGACTGTGCTGCCATCTCTGCTCCTAATGATTTCTGTCATACTGCCTATAGCTGAGACAAAGTATTCCACTAACGAATAGCTCTAAGATAGTGTGGTAATTACTTTTAATCAACCAATAAATAAACAATTATAATAATTGGGATTTAATACATATTAAACATGATAATAAGTAGAAAATAATAATTCTCATATTATTAATGATTGCTTTATAACCTGCTTGCTGCAATCTTCTTATGCTTTTCCCCTTAATTTCACCAGATCCTGCTAGAACAGATGAGGAAGCCAGAGTTCCACACGTGAAGCTGCTGTACTTGCTCATGTAAGCAGATACTTCTCCTGGCAATTACCGGTGTTAGTGAGAGGAAGGATCTTATTTACATCTCCCTTTATTCTGCAACCCTGGGACTTTGGCATCAAAACAGCCATTTCCAAGTATGTGAGTGTAAGCAATATTTTTTACATTGAAAACATCCCAGTTTTAGGGGTTTGTGATACAAAACTGCACTGGACTTGCCAGTTCTGAACTTGTTTGTAGACCAGTGGAGGTATGTGGGGTCTGGCTGCAGGGGACAGACTGCTATCATTGGTTTAATATGAAAGAAAGCAGGACTCAGTGGGATCTCACACCCTTAACGTCCTGAATTTAGTCTCTTTGATCTTGTACCTTTCCACAGCAGAAAGTTCTAGGATTCCCTGGGCTTCAGTAAGCTCTTTGGGTTGGTCCGAGTAAGATCTGCTGGGTTTGCTGGCCGGGAAGGTCTTGGTGAACTCCCTGGCTGCAGCACAGTGCTGGGACCTTTCCTGTATTCCAGGCTGTACCTCTTCAAGCCAGTGCCTGTGACCCTGCTTTTCTGTGGTCTCATGGGGAAGCGGGAGTGTAAATGCCCAGCACTGTGCGCACCAGTCAGGCACCCCAAAATAAATATTTTGCCAGTGTCCCAAGTCTCAGTGGGAAATGACAGGCAGAAGTGGCACAAGGGAGGTAAATAAGCATAGAGAATTTCTTCTCTTGCAGTTTTATTTAACTTCAAAAAACCCCATCTAGTATGGGACATAATGTGGGGAATGGGGCATGAAGGGGCTGTTCTTAAGGATTTGTAGAGCTGACCCTAAGATGTGTCTTCCTCCTCATCCTCGTCCTCCTCCTTCTTTGAAGTGTGGACTTCGTAGATGACAGCACAGATGCCAGCAAGCCAGGCTGCCACGGTGCCACCAAAGAAAATGCCAAAGCCAATGAGGCACAGAAAGATGTAGTCGTGCTTGTACAGCTGGGTCAGGCAGTGGAAGTGGAGCTGTGTCTCCGCCACAGGCATTTTCAGGGCACGCAGACCTGTCGGGGTGTAGCAGGTGATGTTGTCAGCATCTGCGGAGGGAAAAGCAGAAGCAAGACTCTCTTGCCTGTGTCTTAAACGTTCATGAACTTAAACATTCAGTCCTGCTGGAAAAAATGATGAGGTGTTGCCTAAAGTCCTCAAAAAATACCTACAGACTTCACACTCCTCTCTACCCATGGCCTGAATAAAACCAGAGAGGCAAATCCTTGCCAAACCACAACTGTCAAGCCGTCAGAATGATTTCTGTGGTGTCGCCTATATAGGAAGATATTGCCCACTGTGGCAAACTGCTGCTGTTCATCTGCTGACTGGGCACTTCTGTGGCTCAGAGTAATTCAGGTACTTATGTGTGGGCTTTTTTTAAACTCTCAAACACCTTCTGCAGTGATATAACCTGAATTATGCTGGAACAACGAGGCTTGTGCTCACTGGACAGCTACAGTGGTTCTCAGTTAGGCACAGCCTCACTAGCTCTGTGAGAAGCACAGGAAATTGATTGATGAATCAGTTCTACTGAAGTACTGACTGTACCCTGTTGTGTTCTAATATCCATGGTGATAAAACAGCTGCTGGCTTTTCACTCTCAAGTGAGTGAAGGTAAAAGCACCATCTCCTCTTGCTGTCTGTGGAGCCTTCAGCTAGGGCCTTGCAGGTTTTCAACTCCTGGGCCAGTGTGACTGGTCCAGGCACAGGCTGGTCATGACTGGAAAAAGTGGGTGGATGAGCCTGGGACAACAGTGTTGAGGAGCAAGGTACAGGGGATCTGTGTTATACTATGTGATTTCAAATAATCTACTACTGAGTGATACAGCTGCAGTGGTGGTTTGTGCAAGTATCTCTCATTGGCCTGAGTATAACCAGAGAGTTTTATCTCTCTGCTACTCAAACCCATCTAGACCTGGGCAACATCATGTCAGCACAGAGGCTCCACAGGTCGAGTTGAGCATAAAACGCTAGTGCAAAGCTCTTCTGTGAAGCAGCAGCAGCTTTGCAAAAGCCAGCACAGGGATGTGTTTGCAGCAGATTTCAGGGCTCTGTCCCAATACCCTTTATACCGGGGCTGTCAGCTCCTGTCAAAACCCTTGGTTTAGGGCCGCATGGTCCCAGTGAAGAAGGAGCTGCCCAATGGCTGGTGGGAATTGGTGACACAGGGTGTCCAGCCTGTGTACCCATACTGGCAACCCAGTCCTGGGAGGCACATGGCCTCCTGCAGACTCATCTACAGCATCTCATCAGGACATGGAAAACTCATTCTCATACCCTCCATCTTTGCTACCACTGCTTTTTACACTCCTACCTTCCCAAATTGCCTACAATGAGCTTTATTCTCCTGTTCCAGGGTTCAGTATGTTGTCCTCAATCTTGCTGATAAGAACAGTACTTTACACAGTTCCATAACTGCCTGTAACCTCTATCAGGAAAATAAAAAAACATTCCTCTCTACAGGGAACTTAACACATCAAAGAAGACACAGAGATGTCTTATTGACAGACTGGGTTCTGTCCAAGCACCAGCTTCCATTTGGCTTTCCCTTTTCTCCATTTGGGTTCTTTGGGGACCCACTCTTATTTAATGGACAGAATCTTCGTAAGCAGTGTCTCTTTTGCAGCTCTCACTATCGAGTCCTACATTACTGAAAACTGACCTTTCTCCACTACTGTGTGCTGAGCTACTCTTCTTTCCAGTTTGGAAAACTCATGTTCATGTGCTGCATCTGCAGAACAAGGCTTTCCCTTGAGACCAGTGTTTTTCCATTGAACACCAGTTCAATTACCCTCCCTCGTGAATACTCAGTGTTCACGGCCCAGTTGTAGAATCTCTCAATATGATGGGAAACAGCTGATCCTGGCATCCCAGGTGATGTAAGGAAAGAGGTCTTGAAGACCCTGTTTTCAATAAAAGGCTTTTATTGAGTCACAAGCTGCGCTGTGCTGCTGTGGCCTGTGGGACTCTGTGCTCACTTGTACCGCCCATAAACTTTTTATGCTGGGAAACTTAAAAGAGCCAGTTTGCTCTGGGGTACTGGAGGAAGAATGAGGATATATGGAGCCTCCCAGATGTAAGGATACAGATGCATTTCTGAGTACAAGTTGTGTTTTGTTTCACACAATCAGTCAAATTTCATCTAGGACCCAATGTAGAGCTCCCATGGGAACAGCTGAAGATCTATTGGTGAGTCCTGAGCATTGGGCCACACTCTGATACAGAAGATCAGCCTAATGTACCTGCTCTGAGGAGCACTGGGACAGCTGGAGGGGGTATTTTTATCTGTTAGCACAGCAGCTGCTCTGCTCTTAAGACAAAGGCCATCATGTGTACATACAGAAATGAGGCAGTGGGAAGCAGGGTGTGACCACAGCCCCACAGAACGCAGCAGTTAAACCCTTGCTAGCTTCTATGCTATCCAAACCTTTCCTGGAGACCCTTTCAGTGAGAGAAGAGAGCAGAAGAGAAGTTGCCTGGCTTTTAGCCTGGCTTTGTTTTCAGCATTGAGCAGAATTGCTGCAGTAGAGGCTGCATGCATGAGGCACATTGTCCAGGAAGAGGCTACAGGACTTGTTTGAGGTGAAGGAAACACCAGCTGAATGATGGAGATGCTGCCACAAGCAGGTCAGAACAGAGGCAGGAGCATTCCGTAAAAAGAGTGAGGTTAACTGGTCATTATGGATACACTGGTACTGCAGCAGCATCCAAGTAGCAGATGGAGACAAGGCAGGAAATTCATAGCAGCAGCAGCTTTCCCCAGAGCCACGTTTGGCTCCTTGTTCTGACTCTGCAGCCATGGAACGCTGTGACCCACAGGCACACAGACATCTCCTGAGGCTGCAGCCAAGTGTTTTAGAGCAGTGTCCTAGCTACAAGCTTGTTCTGCTTTAGCTGGGACAGAATCCTAATTCAGCCGTGCTATGCAGGCCATTAGAGTTTTGAGTCAACCAGAAGCTTAAGCTGGGAGAGGCAAAAGCCAGGGCAGCTGCCCCAAGCTGGCTACAGGCATATCCCAACCCATACGCATCCCACTCAGTATAAAGGTGAAAGTGTGCTGAGGCTGGGGCTCCTGCTCCTCTTTCTCGCAAGGATTCCTATCCTTGGAAGAGCTTCCTCATCCTTCTGCTTCCAAGGACTACTTTCCGGTTTATTGTGACACTGCACATTGACTTTGTATTGGTATTAGGGGTGGCGTTAGTTTTGCTGTTTCATTACATGTGTTCTCAGTTCAACCCCCAGTCCACTCCTCTTCCCAATACCCCTTCTCAGGTGGGAAGGATTATTGGGTGACAGAAAACTCCTAATGATTAGTTGGAGATGTGGGCTAAATTCAGACCAGGCTACACATCCCTGATGTCCCGAGGATGTGAGCTAGTGTGATGCTTTGTGGGTCAGTGTGTTTAACACTGCTGCTCTGATCTGCAGTTTGTGCAACATCAGCAGACAGGCAGCAGCACAGCCCCATGAGCTGAAGTTTTTGGAAGAGGAACAGAGGGATCTCTCCATTCCACACAGATCTGCAAGAGTAGGGAAGAGAGAGGTCCTGCTCACACAGCCCTCACCTGGAAAATGAACGTTGCTCTCTGTCATCCAGGTGATGAATTCCAAAAAGGAACAGTTGCAATGCCACAGGTTGTCACTGAGCCCCAGAAACCTCAGGTTGGGTAGGTCTCGAACAGTGCTGGTGTCCAGGAATGTTAAGCCTGTTCGGCTCAAATCCAAGTGCCTCAGCCAGGTGTTGTTAGCAAAAGCATCCTTCCCAATGGTCACCAGCTTGGGATTGTCTGAGATCTTCAGCACCACCAGGCTGAAGAGGTGTGAGAAGGTGCTGAAGGTGACCTGTGTGAGGTTGTTGAAGCTCAGGTCCAGGTAGACAAGCTTGGCCACACCAATGAAAGTGAAATCAAGGTCATCTCCCAAGAGGTTCTTCCTGCAGTCCAGATAGACCAAATCGGCCAAGAAGCTCAATTCCATTGCCGGTAGGTATGACACGTTGTTTGCTGCCAGAATCAGCTGCCTGGTGTCCAGTGGGATGGCTGCAGGGAACTCCTGCAACTGCTGCCCTGTGCAGTTCACTTCCAGGTACTGACAGCTACACCTGCTTGGGCAGTTGATCCTCTCCAATGCCATCCCCACCCCCAAAAGAAACACGAGGCTCAGAGGCCATGGCCTACCTGAAGGTGACATGGTCTAACCCTTGGAGGCTGCTCAGCCCTTTGGTGACTGTGAGCAGCCTTGTGGTAGCTGCATTACAGCTGCAGCCATGCTGAGGTGTCTGGCTGCAAGGGTTTGTGTCTGTCACTCACCTGACTCCTTGGCAAAGTGCCCAGCTGGAAACTGAGCCCAGGTTCTGCATCCATGTGTGTGGAACTGTGGACTTGGTGCCAGGTGACACCTCTGTGCTATCAGTGGTTTTGGGGACAGTGCCGTGACCTCGCTGGCTGAGCAGAGGTGCACATGGGGCAGGAGCATCAAACTGTGTGGGATGGGTGCCAGTGTGTGAGTTTTGCCACAGTTGCAGGAGGGGGTTGGTCTCTTGTACGGAGTGAGTCAGGGAGCCTCGTGTGAGGCCACTTGGCTTGGCTTTGCCTCATTCCAGGACGCAGCAGGAGGCAGCTCAGGAGGTTCTTTACGGAGAAATAACCTCCTTTCTTTTGCCCCTTTGTTGTGGTAGTAGCGTGGGTCCTTCTCTGGATCCCTTTGTGTCCTACCTGGGTTGCCATTACTGTTGTGGATCAGAAACCCTGACATATTTCAACCAAGAACTAAAGTGCCAGACACAAAGGGAGGGTTTAACAAACCCACTGATGAATCTGCAGGCAGTGAAACAACTTACTCTACTTGGGGAAGGCACCAAGACATTTTAATTGACCCCCCGCACACACATATCAGAAGAAACCCCACAAAAGACAGAGACAGACAGATGGAGTTTCATCACACTGCTCCTACAGTGAACTGGGATAAAATTATCCAGAACATCTTCCTTATAGACAGCTCCTGCTTCTCTCTGAAGTCATCCGGCTTCATTCATGATCCTCCACAAATCTTCAAAGTTCAGAATTCTCCCAGTGTCTCCAGTTGAACACAGATCAATTAGTAGGAACTACCTGCTTGGTTGTTCCTCCTGCATGTCCTCAGAAGCAGTAACATTCTCTCTCAGAGGCAGCAATGTAGGTCTGCAGAGACCCCAAGATGGAGAAGAGTGAAGAAGAAAGCGGAGTCATTGAGGAGGGAGAAGAGCGGGAAGGGGGGAGGGGGCAGACACTTTTCAACTTTTTAAACCCAGATTTAAACTTTTCTGCAGAAGACACACAACTCCCTTCCCATGACAATGGGGTTGGAACTAGATGATCTTGAAGGTCCTTTCCAACTGAAACCACTGAGAGAGTTGGGGTTGTTCTCCTCTGGAGAGGAGAAGGCTCCAGAGGGAACCTTATAGCAGCCTTGCAGCTCCTGAAAGAGACCTGTCAGAAGGCTGGGGAAGACTGTTCACAAGGGCAGCGAATGACAGGTAAAAGGGTCATGGTTTGAATCTGGAAAAGGGCAGATTGCGGCTGGACATGAGGAAAAAGTTCTTTAGTCTGAGGGTGGGGGATCCCTGGAAGCAGCTGCCTAGACAGACGGTGGAGGCCCCATCCCTGGAGCTATTCAAGGTCAGGCTGGGTGGGGCTCTGGGAAATCTGGTCTGTTGAGTGGCGGCCCTGCTTGTTGTAGCAGGACAGGGCTAGATGACTTTTGGAGGTCTCTTCCAACCCAACACATGAATGCTGAGTCCAAGAGCCGTTGCCGGCGCCGGAAGAGCGACTCCCCCCTACCGCTTCAGCCAGCCCCGCCCCTAACGGCTACCAGCGGGGGGGTGGCTGGGATGAAGTCGCCAAGCCCCGCCCATTCCCCGTCTCCATCCGCCGCGGCTGCTGACTGGCCGGCGCCGCGCGGGCGCGCGGGAAGGGGCGGAGCATAGGTGGACCCCGCCAAGATTCGATCGGTGGCCGTTTCGCGGCGGTTGCACTCAGGGTGGATCGGTCATGGAGGCGCTGACGTTCCCCCGCTACAGTCCCGACGACATCGTCAGTTACCTCCGCGGGCACGTCCTGACTGGCGCCGAGGCCCGCAGCCTGTCCAAGGCAGACCTGTTCGGTAATGCCAAGGTGCGGCAGGGTCGGGGAGTGGCGGTGGGGTGCGAAGAGGTCTCGACCTTTAGGCGCTTCCTGGTCCTGAGGGCTCGGCGCGGCCTGCGGGCCCCTGCCCAGGCCCTACCCCAGCCAGATGGTGACCCTTGTGCTGTGGAAGACCTGTTCTTGCAGCTTAGTGCTTGTTCAGGCCTCACCAGGGAAGGGCTGGGTGAGATCGTTAGTGGGTGAACGGGAAGCTACACGGTGTCCTTCCAGGTTCTGTGGGGAATGGGTTACAATAGCTCATGGGTTCAGTAGCTCAGGGCATCAACTAATGTTTTTAAATGGCAGAGGGCTTGGAACTAAGTGATCTCTAAGGTCCCTTCCCACCTAAACCATTCTGTGATTTGGTGCTGTAAAAAGCAGTCCCTCCCTGCTCCACCCCCTTTTCACAGAATCATACAATGGTGGGGTAGGAAGGGATCTTCAAGATCATCTAGTCCAACCCACTAGCTAGAGCAAGATCCTCTTAGGGGAGTTTGTATTTGTTCAGTCATTGCATGCTTGCAGGGTCCTCAGCAAAAGAGAAGCTGCTTTGAAAGGGTATTGGTGCCTCTGCGAATCCCTGTGCTGCTCTGAGTGTTTGTGTCTGCTGAAGGAGGATGCTGGTCTTGTTCAAGGAACAATTTTTTTTTTCCCTCCTGTGATTGTTTTTAAGACTGATTATTGATTTGAACTGGTCACAGATTAGGACTGTAAATGAATAACTGCTTGGCTTGTTTTTGACCCTTCTGTTTTAATGTGATGAAGGATACTTTTCTGTGGGTTTATATAGTTCTTGTGATCTGATTTGGAGTTTTTGGTGTCACTTGATTTGAAAATGACTTGGTGAGCAGCAGTGTGATAAAAACAATGCATAGCCATGGGAGTCTAGGCTATAGTTGTCTAAGCACATTGTCTTACAGTTATAACACTATATTATGGAATTGTAATGTCTGAACTGCAAGCTATTGGGAAGTAAAATGTTTGTTAGTCTTGCTGGCTCAGTGAAATTGGTCTGTGTGTGTTAAAAGCAAGACCTTGCCTGGCAGCCCTGGATAATCATTCCTAGCAAATACTGATTCATGTCCTTTCTTGCAGGTTGATGTTTTACACATGATTTACATGAGAATCCTGCAGAAGGTGTATGGAATCCGCCTGGAGCATTTGTACATGGTATGTCTGTAGTGGCAAGTGTACTGAAATGTGAAAGGAAGAAAATATTGCCCTTAACAAATGAAATGTTTAAGTATTTCTTCTAGCAAATGGCAAGTTGCTTCCTTCTTTGTCTCTTGTAATTGCAGGAATGGGGGCTTAGAAATTCTGCCTCTGTTGCAGAAAACTTGCATGTCAGACCCTGTATACCCCTGGGTGTTTGTGTTCAGGGAGGCAATTAGTGTGCTAACTTCAGTGGGAATGAGAGTGCTGTCCTGCAGTGCAGCAATCAGTACGGGTCATTTGCCAGATGCAGAGGAACTGGGAGCATCGTCTGGTGGTTTTGTGGGTGTTCTTCCTCTGGTTGTCCTTCTTTTCTTGTCAAAAAGAGACTTCCTTCTTCACTACCAGTGGGCATGAAAAAGAGTTCACTGCTGTAGGCTGTAAAGAAAGCCTCTATGGAGAGCCCTTTCCTGCAATTAAACAGTCAATTATTTTCTTTGAGATGGCTGTAAGTGCCAGAAGTGTCTGTAGGGTCTGGGGGCGATTGAACAAACTCATGAAGGGCACCATCTCTGGCCTTGAAAATATATACTGTTGTCTTGGTTATT
This sequence comes from Phoeniculus purpureus, assembly GCA_028565055.1. Taxonomy (NCBI): domain Eukaryota; kingdom Metazoa; phylum Chordata; class Aves; order Bucerotiformes; family Phoeniculidae; genus Phoeniculus; species Phoeniculus purpureus. Next base: position 5,781,388 of record JAOXOE010000698.1, read on the forward strand.
TTCCTTTAGCCGTGGCTGGATGAGGTTCTCTGCTTAGATGTTTGACTGGTCTAGAAGGAAAGTAAATGTTACTTTTAATGTTTGTTTCTACTTCTCTGCTTCTCCATTAACTGAGAGGAAAGGAAGGAGAAGGGCATCTGGAGGTTAACTGATTGATTAATCCTTATTTATCTTCTGTCTCTGTTACACAAAAGCAGATTCCTGAAGTGAGAATAGTATTGTGTTGTGCCATTTCTGACTAAACTGAAAGGGAAGATCAGGTATGCACAAGATAACTCAGTTCTTCACAGACAGTGATGTTAGCTGGGATGTTATGAGGCTTAAAATAGAAGGAAAAGGTGGCCATGCACCACTAACATCTTCTTCTGACCTCTTAATAAAACGATTGAGTGTGTGAATGCAGAGGCTGCTCTTCTGCACCAGTTTTGAACAAATTAAAACAACGTTTAGATTGAGATCCAGAGTTTCTAATTTGTTGCTTTAGTCACTATTGTCTTTTTATATTTTGAGTGTCCAAAATTGACAGTTAAAATAGTCTTCTGATTAACTTGATTACATTATTCAGCTTTATAGCGTGTCTCAGCGTGTTTAATCTATTTGAATGAACTTACATTGTGGAAACAAACCTATGTTCTTTATTAAAGTGTTCTCTACTTATACATTCGCTCTCTTTACTCCTTAGATGCCAGTCAACGTTGACATAATGTATCCGCAGATATTTGAAGGCTTTCTACCTGTTTCTAACTTGTATATTCACATGTAAGTAGAAGATGCTGCACCTGTTCATCTGCTCTTCCTTGTAAAGGTAACAGGTTTTTGCTGTTTTACTGACAGTAGTTCCACTCCTTCTTGGCTTTGAGCAAAGGGAAGTTTGCTGGTGAACAGAAGATCATGGTGAACAGCTGCTTGCAAAGAATTCTACTCTATCTTTGTCAAAATGAAAGCATTAACAATAATCCAGCCCTGCCAAGATCACAGAATATTAGGGGTTGGAAGGGACCTCGAAAGATCATCTGCCAATCCCCCTGCCACAGCAGGATCACCTAGAGCAAGTCATAGAATCATAGAATCATTAGGGATTGGAAGGGACCCCAAAAGATCATCCAGTCCAATCCCCCTGCCACAGCAG
>JAOXOE010000698.1:5790697-5807088 GCA_028565055.1 Phoeniculus purpureus
ATTAGATGACACTGAGCAGAGCCTGGCTCCATCCTCCTGACACCCACCCTTCACATATTTATAAACATTAATGATGTTTCTCCTCAGTCTCCTTTTTTCCAAGCTAAAGTGACCCAGCAACCTCAGCCTTTCCTCATCAGGAAAGTGTTCAACTTCCTTCATCATCTTTGTTGCTCTGCATTTGAAAGGTGTTGAGGTGCTGGAGCAGGTCTGGAAGAGCAACAAGGCTGGGGAAGGCACTGGAGGGAAAGGCTGAGGGAGCTGGAGCTGTTTAGCCTGGAGAAGAGGAGACTCAGGGAGGGGGACCTTCTCCCTCTCTACAACTACCTGAAGGGAGGTTGTAGTCAGGTGGGGGTCAGGCTCTTCTCCCAGGCAACTAGTGCCAGGATGAGAAGCAAAGGCCTGAAGCTGCCAGGGGAGGGGAGTTAGGCTGGCTGTTAGGAAGCCCTTCCTTATGGAAAGGGTGATCAGAGCCTGGAATGGACTGCCCAGGGCAGTGGTGGAGTCCCCATCCCTGGAGGTGTTCAAGGACAGACTGGCTGTGGCACTTGGTGCCCTAATCTGGCCAATGTGGTGATGTCAGGTCATGGGCTGGACTGGATGAGCTCAGAGGGCTTTTTCAATCTCAATGATTCTGTGATTCTTTGAGAAACAAGTGGTTAAGATAGATGATAGATAGATAGATAGATAGATAGATAGATAGATAGATAGATAGATAGATAGATGGATGGCATGTACAGGTTTCATAGGAGAGGAAATCACCATGTCACACTGAACATTTAAAGTGAATCTTCGTAAGCTCAAGCCTTTCATCGGGAAAAATACGTTTAAGAATAGTGGATGTGGAGATGCCAGGCTGTGAGCATATTCAGACAATAATAATTTTGAGTTTATTTATTTTCATTAAAAACCCTTCCTTGTTTAAACAGGCTGCTGTGGTTTCTGTGCTTTCCCTGTGCTCTGAAAAGGCAGCTCCGAGTGAAACCATCGATCTGCCACATAGTGGTGGCAGGTTGTATCAACCATAGCCTGCAACATAAAAGGTTCCTCCAGGGTTAATCTGAAAATTCTGGTTTAAAAAAAACCCCAAACTAATTAATTCCTTTCCTACCTGATCAAAACAGCTTTGCAGAACTTTCTTAAATGTTTGGCTGTTGCTTTCAAACACTTCAGCTCATCCAAATACCTTTCCTAGAGGAGGTACAAGTTGTAACATCCTACAGAGTCAGGTTAGGGCCCTAAGAAATTCTGAAGATTTCTTCTTGAAGAAGAATATATTTTAATCCTAGAAGACTATCCCTAATACATTTCAACCCTAAAGCATATTCATAATGCATTTCACTCCCAGAAGAATATTCCTAATGCATTTCACTCCCCCAACTCTAATCTTCATGGTGAAGCCTCACCGAACCCCAAAATCCAGCAGCTGCGGTGTAGCTCACGTAAGTCATCACAGTTCTCCTTTACCATTAAGTACTTGTCTCCTGAGTTGAACCCTAAAGTGTCTATCAAAATTAATGCCTTAAAACCATCTCGTTAGAGGTGAAGCTTCTAATTAAATAAACACTATTACCTGCACTAATTAGACAGTTGATGAGCTATAAGCTAATAACTCCTGTTTGATGAGGAAAAGAAATTCAGTAACGCTAGATAATTCCCTTCCCATACAAATAGAAACGTGACTTGGCACCAACTTGGTGACTTGAAGTTTAAAATCATAGAATCATTTGGGTTGGAAGAGACCTTTGAGATCATTGAGTCCAGCCTTATCCTACTCTACCACATTCACCACTAGCTCAGATCTAGTCTATCAGATGCAGCAATCATTATTTTAGGAACAATTTCTATGGTTTTCAACTTAACCAAAGAGAAAACCATTAAGTATCTGTTTCACAGGTTACTGTCACTACTACACATATGGTTAAATACACAAAACAGAAGCTAGTGGTGCACTGAAATGGAACTAACAGCACTTGCAACCATGTCAGCTATTTTGCTTCCCAGGTGTGTGGTCTTCCCTCCTTATCAGTCTTAAAAACACTTCCCACCCCGGGCCACTTCGAGTCATTGAGCCCTCGTGTCAAGGTCTGGGACTGTGTCTGCATCTTCTCCTCAGCATCTGCCCTTCTTACCGATATTGCAATATGGTTTTGGGGAGTGGGGGCCTGAGGACACCTTTTCCTAAGAATAGCATCTTCCATCCTGCAGCATAGAAGGCTTCCTCGGGAGACGAGCTGTGATGCAGAGACAAAATGAGCCTGAGGCTGCTCAGCATTTTCCCACTCTGTCAGACTGCCCCAGAGGCATAAATCAGAAGAGACAAAACCTGGGGATTACCTGCTTTTAACTGTGGAGTGAGAATGAGGCCCTCATCTCGCGTACTGCAGCCAGTTTTGGGCACCTCAATACAAGAAGGACATTGAGGTGCTGGAGCAGGTCCAGAGAGGGGCAATGAAGCGGGTGAAATGCCTGAAGGACAGGTCTGGTGAGAAGGAGATGGGGTTGTTTAGTCCAGGGAAAAGAGGCTGAGGGGAGATCTTACTGCTCTTCACCACTGCTTGAAAGGAGGGTGTAGAGAGGTGGGGGTCAGTCTCTCCTCCCAAGTCACTAGCAATAGAACAAGAGAAAATGGCCTCAAGTTGTGCCAGGAGAGGTTAGTTTGGACATCAGGAGAAATCTCTTCCCTGACAGAGTGGTCAGGGGTTGGAATAGGCTGCCCAGGGAGGGGGTAGAGTCACCATCCCTGGAAAACCGAGTTGTTGAGGCCCTGAGGGACAGGGTTTAGTGAGCAGGATGGGGTTGGGTTGACAGTTGGACTGGATGATCTTGGAGGTCTTTTCCAACCTCAATGATTCCTATGATTCCTCTGTTTTTCCATGGGCTCTACCACTGTCCCCATTAAACAAGATATTTGTAATGAAACAAACACCCTTGTCAGTCTACCTGCTGCCCAGAAAGCAGCTAACACCCCACCTTATCAGCAGTGCATCATAAAATTCTTCTTTCATGCTGCAAGAATCAAAGCTCATGAGTAAGAACAGTACAGATACCCTTAAAAGCAAGAAGGTGAGAAGAGCAAACGACTTTGCTGATTTATCTAATTTTCTGGTTTATCTAATTTTACCTCATTTATGTAATTTTCCTACTTATGAATTTAAGTTTTGTCCCATCGCCTTGCTGGGAGTGGGGAAAAAAATTAAAGCTAACTATAATTGCACCAGAATTGCCCTCAAAAAGGATGTGAGTATGCAGACACTACAGTACAAGGCAGAGATACTACTACAAACTGTACTATAAACTGATACAGTGACGCCTCTGTCTCTTCCACAGCCATGTGAAAGCATCGCAGAGCGTGTCTGCACTAATTTTGACTTAACCTAAAGCTTTACAGGGATGTTTCCCTGTGCTCAGGTACTTTCCAACTGACAATTTCCAAAGTGCAGCTGATCTAAAAGCACAAAACCCCTTCCTTCCTCTCTCACCTCTCCATCAGCTCTGCTTTGGCAAAGCCAGACACTCGTGGCACAGATCCCTTTCCAACACATCTCATTCCTTTCCACTGCCAAGACTGCTGAACTGCTGTCTCTTATCAATGCTGCTGGTACCCAACTGGACTGGTTTTGCCAGTCCGTCTTTGGTTTGACCACACGTAGCTTTCATCATCATTTCCAGCACATGCTGACCCCCAAATGCTCTTAAATCTTTGTTATAATGTGGTTACCTAGCTCGTTATCTAGCTGTGGTTTCCATCTCCTGCAGTGTTTTACTGCACAGAAAACAGAGCAAAAGCACTTCCCTTAACTTATGATCCAGCATTTGAACTGCTCAGCCAAAAGGTAATGTCACAGCTTCTAGAGGTTTATTGTTCATCCTTCCTCCACAAATTGTAATTTTTAGGGAATTTTGAGGTAAATGAGACAAGGATCCATTATAGTCCACTTCCTTAAAGTATGAATCTGTTGTATGGGGCATTAAATAGAATTCCTTTTATTATTTCCAGGAGAGCAGCCAAACTCTCTGCAACGACTTTGAATGTCTCTCTGGTTAACACTAAACCAGAGCTCAATACCTTTATAACAGATCTGGAAGCATGAAGGAAAGAAACGACAGCTTCCTGTGATTTTTGTGTAATGATGGTTGGATATATTGGCCACAAAATGGTATGTTAAGGTCCTTTCTCCTTGCACATCATCCACACAATTCTCTTGACTTTTGCAGCCATGAAGTTCCCAGTTCAATTCCAAATCAAACACGATTGCCCATGGCAGGGAGGGTGGAGTAGATGATGTCTAAGGTCCCTTCTAACCTGAGCCAGTCTATGGTTCTGTGGGTTTACACATACAGTAGCCAAAGCTCCATTACTATTTTAAATTCAGCATGTTTTGTGAGTTCAGAATCATTTCCTCCGGTGGGTCTACTGTACCTGAAGACAAAGAACCTACTCCTGACTCTAAAAATAAAGAGTGTCAGCGTGGATGTGGTGTTATTTCACTCAGCTAAATACACACTGCGACACTGATAGTATGAGGAAGCCCAGCCCTGACACAAAGCAGTTCAAATCCCAACGCTGCAGCCATAACCTTTAAATCCACTGCCGCAGAAAATCCGCTGCGACGATGCTGACCACTCCCTTCTGACTCTGCCCTGCAGGCACAACCAGACAGTGACAGACAGAGAAGAATAAGACATCTGCAGACAGAAAACAACAGAAATGGAAGTGAAGGACAGAGTGTGAAGCTGCTAACAAAACTCTGCAAACTTTGTGACCTGAGACACTGGAGAGGTTTGGGGCTTTCTACCTAGAGCTGACTGAGTCCAAGCTGAAATTTCAGAGAGAAAATGATGGTCATTTGAAGAAATGGCACTTTACATCCCTCTCCTATCTAGTCTGGGTTAGCAGTTCTCAAGGCAAGAACCCAGAATCTCCCTTTAATACCAACTGGATAAGAAAATCACCCGTTTTACAGCAAGGAAAAGATTCCACTGACACAGTTTGCACCACAGAGTAAAATAGGCCAGTAGTACGTCATGTAAAAACGGACTGTGTTTTCTTAAAGAGTCAAAATAACACTCTTGTTTTCATGCTGCTCCTGCTGTCATCAAGCAGGGTGTTATCAAGTCATTTTCCCACCATCAAGACATTGTTGGATCTTTAAGTAAGCTGGAAGAAGCCCCCTTTCCATTAAAAACCCCTGACCCTTTCCAACCAAAAGCAGGAACATAGCTGAAAGCTTCTCTAAGAGCTGCTACCATTGAGGTTTCATTTCTCCTGATCACCTCCAGCATCGCCGTTACTATCAGCGGATGCTCCATCATCTTCCTTACATTAACAAGGATTTGATCTCAAATAAGGGGGGAGTTTCAAACAGGTCTCAGCCTCTGCTGTCAAGCCTTTTATCTGAACCACTGAAAGTAAGGGGGGGGGAACCCCCAAATGTGTCATTTAGCACAGCAGAATACAGAAGAAAAAGATGAGTTCTCAACACTTCCAGGATATGAGCAGATCTGAGACTTGCCTTATAAGTTTACCGCTTTTAAAAGCGTTAGGTGCCGCTGAATGAAATGAGTTAAATGAAACGCGGTACTTTATTTAATCCTGAAAGATATCCAGAATGGTTTTTAGCAGAAGTTGTATCCTGGTGGAAATAATATTTGTAGAGATGCGTTGGAGAATCAGAATTTCTGAACAGAATTTCAGGGAAAAACCCGATGTAAAATGAAAACAAGAGCTAAAGTCGTGCTGCTGTGATTCACGGTATTTCTAAAGAGAGCTGAGATCAAGCATCTTTGACCACAGGGTCATAAGATCTTAATAGGAATCTCTAATAAAAAGGATTATTATGCTCTTGTGGCCAAGAGAACAGCAGCATCCTGGGGTGGATCAGAAGAGGGGTGGTTAGCAGACCGAGAGAGGTTCTCCCCCCTTCTACTCAGGTCTGAAATCTTGTGATCAGTTCTGGGCCCCTCAGTTCCAGAAGGACACAGAACTGCTAGAGAGAGTCCAGCACAGAGCCACTCCATTCATTGATGATGAAGGGAATGGAACATCTCCCTGATGAGGAAAGGCTGAGGGAGCTGGGTCTCTTGAGCTTGGGAAGAAGCAGACTGAGGGGTGACCCAATGAATGTTGATAAATATGGAGAGGGTAGATGTCAGGAGGATGGAGCCAGGCTCTGCTCAGTGGCATCTAATGATAGGACAAGGGGCGGCAGGTGAGAGGTGGAACACAGGAGGTTTGACATCAATCTGAGAAGGAATTTCACGGTGAGGATGACAGAGCCCTGGCAGGGGCTGCCCAGGGAGGTTATGGAGTCTCTTTCTCTGGAGATGTTTAAAACCCGCATGGCCATGTTCCTGTGCAACAGGATCTAGGTGACCCTGCTGTGGCAGGATGATGGGACTGGATGATCTTTCCAGGTCCCTTCCAATCTCTAATGTTCTGTGAGTCTGTGAAGGGCCACAGCCAAGCTGTCCTTCAACACCACCGCCCTGGGCAGCCCATTCCAGGCTCTGATCACCCCTTCCCTGAGGAAGGGCTTTCTAACGGGCTTACTAACATTCAACCTAACCCTCCCCTGGCAGCTTCAGGCCCTGTCCTCTCATCCTGGCACTGGTTGCCTGGGAGAAGAGCTTGACCCCGACCTGACTTCAACCTCCCTTCATGTAGTTTTGGAGAGGAAGAAAGGTCCTCCCTGAGTCTCCTCTTCTCCAGGCTAAACACTCCCACCTCCGTCAGCCACTCCTCATAAGACTTGCCCTTCAGTCCCTTCCCCAGCCTCTTTGCTCTCCTCGATGCTCTCAGACTTTACAAGTTGCTTACTCATGTTAGATGGACTGTAGTTTGGAAGAGCAAACGTGAGCGCACCACTGGAACCAAACCAAAGACACTACAACAGTAATTCCACTCTTTTACAGACACTCTGAGCCTGCAAATTTTTACCTTGTATGATCTGACAGACATTTTTGTGGAAGAAAACCTGCAGAATCAGAAAAAGGGAGGGAAAAGCTCTGCACTTCCACGTCTGATTTCACACAGGGGCAGCCCCAGCCACACTGGAAATGTTGAGCTTCCGAACATGTCGGTCGAATTCTCTATTGCCAGGCAATTTACTTTTAGCCCATTTCAATGTTTCAGGGAATTGTGTTGCTCCTTTTCAGCTGATTAGAGTTATTCCTAAGTGGCTCTTAGCAAGCATGAAAATCGGAGCGAAAAGGATGAAGTGCGCGTCAGCTGAGGAGCCCAGACAGCAGCATGTTATGAATTAAAAATTACTTACTCAGAGATAAGGCGCAGACGGGCTTAAGTTCTTTGCAAGCTCTAGATCTAGGCTGGTCTTTTCTTTCCTTTGAATACATTTGCAGTGCTTTTGCTTTACGTTGGTCTGGTTCAATTATGAAATTAATAGCATGGGATTCATACTACTTTATTTTACTTTTTTCTTGAAACCAAGCTCCTATCACTAGTGAAGGAAAAATGATGTAATTTGAGTAGAGAGAGAAGCTGAGCAGCAGAAGGAGTTGCTAGACTCCAACTTCCAAAGTATTTTTTACTAGTGTTACTATTATGGATAGAAACCTCTGTTGCATCTTGGCCAGATGGTCAAGACTGAAGGACTGCAAGGTCTTCACAGTTTCCCTTGACCAGAGAGAACACACATGACCAGCTTCTGCAGGAATGGGTGTCTGGACTCGATGATCCTGGAGGTCCTTTCCAGCCATGATGATTCTATGAGTCTAGAGTATGAAGAATGGCTGAGGGAGCTGGGGCTGTTTAGCCTGAAGAGGAGGAGATTGAGGGGAGATCTTACTGCTCTCTATAACTACTTGAAAGGAGGTTGCAGAGAGGTGGAGGTCGGTCTGTTCACCCTAGTGGTCATCCCTGGAGGTTTTTTGAAGAGAAGGGCAGATGTTGCATTGGGGGACAGATTTTAGGAGTGCTGACAGGGCTGGGAAAAGGTTGGACTCGATGATCTCGAAGGTCTCTTCCAGCCGAAACTATTCTATGATTCTAAGTGATTGACTCCATCCCACAGCCAGCTTGCAGACAAAACCAGCTCTTGTTACCTCTGCCTCCAAAATTAGCATTATTATTGAGTGATGATTCATGGAGAAGTCATCCCAAACTGCTGTTTATCTTCTTCTGAGACACAAATGCTTTACTCAGCAAAGCTAAAGTGCAGAAACTTGCTGAGGTTCAGTCTTTAAATTTCCATGACTTGAGACAAAAAGGGAGGTTGATTTACATCCTCAGCTACAGTTGTCAGAGTTGGTTGAATATTACAGCACTGTGTCAGCTGGGTTTTGCCAGGATCTCTGATCTAGTTCCTTGCAGTAACTGTTTTCTTCCGGTATAAAGTATTTTTCCTGTTGCTTGATGGAAGGGAAGGCATTTTATGTGAAATTTATTCCTGATCTTTCTGAGCCATAAAAGACACCACAGTATCCTTATAGATGATCAGTTTGGTCATATATTCCCGTGGGTTTTGTACATGGGAAACATGTTTAGTGGCAGAAAACCACTTCAGATTCACAGAATTGCTTGGAAAAGACCTTCAAGATCATTGAGTCCAACTATTAACCCGACCGTCCCAAGGTCACCGCTGCACCATGTCCCTAAAGTTCCAGATCTCCGTGACTTTGAAACACGTCCAGGGTTGCATTTCAGAATCACACGAGACACCTGGTTTGTTGGGCAACATAGAGAAGCAAAGCAGTGCCCAGTGACCCTAAGTTTCAACGGACAAAAATGGTCCCCAGAGGGTGGAAGCACTACCAATTACAGCTATAGATGTCACCTCCTCAACTCACAGGAAGGCAGTTTCTTCTTTGCAATACAGCAAATCCATTTTCTAGCAGCCTGGCTGACTGAGATTGTCTGGGAAGGTGTTGTGCTAATTATAAACAGGGGTGGTGGGAATGAGGAACAAATCTGTTTTCATTGAAGGCACAAGGTGTTAAAACTAAGAACGCAGGATAAAGAGAATTCGACTTCAAAAATAGTCTCTGTAGCAAAGTGCACATTTTATCCCCACAACTTGGGCTCGAGCGTTTAAGTACAGACATTTCGAAAGAGAAATCTTAGTATAGCTGCTCAGAGCACCAGAGACACTAGGGGTCAGCATGGACGCATCTACATTAGCATTCGGGGCCAGGAACGTGCTTTGGAAGTGCTGTCTCCTCAGCTGCAGCCCACAGAACTGAGCTGAATTCTTTCATGGTAAAAAGAAACTCTTGAACAATTGCTCATGGTCATTCAAGCCACATCTCTGGATTAGATTTAGGCTGAAACTAACTCCTCCTGGCAACTACAACTACTGGTAAGGTGCACCTCAGGGCCAGGTAAATGGATAGAAAAGTGCACAGAGGATGCTACTGAGTGAAACATCACCCTGAAAGTGCCTTTAATGATGACCTCAAGGAGGTCAGGAGTTGAAAGACAGTAAGAATGACTAACAGATGTGCTGAGTCTGCCTTCACTTCAGCATCATTTGTAAAGTCTAAGAGTTCTACGGGTACCTTAGGGAGGAAGGACTAATAAACAGTAAAGACATGATGTAGTTAAAGAAAACTTTTAGCTTGAAACAGGTAGTCAGATAATCTGTGAAGCATGAAAGACTCAGTATAAAATCACACATCTAACAGAAATCACTTTGTACTGAGTCTCCTTCTCTGGAGACGTTTAAAAACTGCCTGGATATGTTTCTGAGCGACTTGATCTAGATGATCCTGCTGTGGCAGGGGGATTGGACTAAATGATCAGCTGGGGTCCCTTCCAATCCCTAATGTTCTGTGATTCTGTGACCCTCTCAAGTTGGAATAAAACCTCACGATGGGCAAAAAGCAAATGAAAATCTCTGAACTTAAGCATGAGAAAGACAATGGTATCGTTCACAGCTGGGGCACCACATCAATATACAAGAAGGAACTTCTTCACAGTGAGGGTGCCAGAGCCCTGGCAGGGGCTGCCCAGGGGGGTTGTGGAGTCTCCTTCTCTGGAGTCATTTAAAACCCACCTGGCCATGTTCCTATGTGACTTGACCTGGGTGATCCTGCTGTGGCAGGGGTTTGGACTAGATGATCTTTCAAGGTCCCTACCAATTCCTAGTGTTTGGTCGTGAGTCTGATTTGATGGACACCAACATCCTTCTGTACTTCATTTTCCATTGGAAGGTGTTAGGTAGGAATTGTTTCTATTTTAAGAAGAATGAGTGAATGTTAAGGAGAGAATAGAGTGAAAACATTAAGATCCTTGCCCTTGTTTTTTTTAGTAGGTAGAAAAATTAAACAAAGATATTTAAACATTTAAGGATGAATCGATTTGGTTCATGAGCAGAGAAGAAACAGGTTAACATTGGTATTCTGCATTTGTACAGGGGAAAAGAAAAGATGTTTTATCAAGCTCATCTGAAGGAAGCCTTTCAGCCTAAGAAGAATTCAGGAGAATATTAAAAACCAGCTTCTAAGGTGGTATTTTTTTACAATGAGATGGTACAGAGGTTTTGCGTCTCCGAACGTTTTAAAAGCAGGCAAAAGAACTTAGCAGATCACTGATCAAGATTTGCTTTGGTTTTGTTCCTTTTTCATTAGATCTGGAAATGTCAAGGAAGCTGCTTAAGACTGAAAGGCAGTGGGTCCTGTGCCAGTGCTATTAAAGGGCAAATGAGACAACCTGGATAATTAAAAGCCTATAAGCCTGGCATCAATCCTAGCGAAATAATGGAAGAATTCCTACACGTCTCCGTTAATGAAGGATTAAAGAAGGGAGATGGAATTAATGCCAGTCACCGTGACTTTTTTTGGGAAACTGACCTTGCCAAGCTAGCGTGAGACCTTTGAAGAGATCACAGGAACCAGGTGCTGTTCTGCACCGGCTGCTTCCAGAGAACAGTCGGGATGGCAGTGAAGTTCCCTGAAAATTGAACTTGCCTTAGCAGTGAGATTATACATCAGCACGACACGAAACACCTGCCCCCCAGTTTTACTGGGCATGCAGTCCTTAACTGGGGTTTGTTTTTTCCAAGAACTATTGCTCTTTCTTTCACTCACGACATGCAAATGACAAGCTACTATTAAACACCATTATTCCAACACCATAGCAAAGGGAAGCAGCTTGAAGAAATGTTCTCACATTTCATTTATAGGAAAGAACTGCTACTGTGGGGCTGGTTTGAAAACGGCTGAGTTGGAGATTCATTTCCTGCACATTAAGATGATCCACTTTCTGTCTCATTATCACAAGAAGTTCTGCTGCTTTGCAAAGTCCATGATGCAAATTCTTGCAACTCGCACCAGTTTGTGATGTTTCTCAGCTGATGTTCTTTCAGCAATCCCAGTAGACCTCATTTAATTTCTAATCATTTCGCCGTGCCTAACACATTTTTCTAAATTACTTCTGCATTTGTACTCAAAGGGAGCTAGTGGCTGATTTCTGCTTATAAAGCTCTCCTCTCTCATTTCCATTGTTGGCTATGCAAAGGGAGCGAAGCAAACTGCACCAAGCAATTCAGTGATCAGCTGCTTTCACTCCAAGCCCATATTTCAATAATAAGATGGCACACACTGTGGGTTTCAAGTACTCTGTGCTCACCGATCCAACCTCAACCACGCTACGCAGAGGAATATCGCTCCTCCAAGCCAGCCCAGTAACATGTGCGAGCTCCCAAGTTAAAAGGTACAGAAAATGTGCCCTTTTGGTGCTTCTTTAACTGCATTTTAATTTTTTAGAGTACAGAATGGTGCGTTTGGAGTGTTTAGCTCCGTTAACACCATCATCCACACTATAAGCAAACAGGAAAACAACTGGAAACAGTAATGTGCAACGGGTACAAGTCAATCCTGTGCTGTTCTGCCAGACACACAGCACACATCTTCATTATTCCACATCAAAAACTTGGTGAGAGGTTTCTCTTTATAGTCCTACAACACTTGCAGCTTTGCTAATCCTTTCGCTATTCATGTGACAATTTCTTCCTTAATATTGATTTTCCTTTGCACGATCAAAGGCATTTTTGCTTGAAAACAATCTCGTCAAATATTAAAGCAATATTAAAGCAATCACGTCGTAAACTGAACTCACTTTCGTGTTCCTTGAAAAGATCTGTAAAGATTTGTGATGAACGTGTTGGGTTGCCTTCCCTTCAGAACCAGTCACTCCTTTCATATTTTAGACCTTCACTTACTGCTCCTCCCCTCAATCTTCTTCACATGTGGAGACAAACGCCCTGAGGTTAGTACTACATAGAGATATATAAGAAGTATACTTGCACAGTTTCTCATGACACACAAAGAAGAATCATGATCATGAATGAATTACAGGAGTAGTGTAGGAGAAAGGGACCTGGGGTCCTTCCTGGTAAACAGCAGGATGACCAGGAGCCAGCAATGGGCCCTTGTGGCCAAGGCGGCCAATGGCATTCTGAGGTGGATTAGAAAGGGGCTAGTTAGTAGATGGAGAGAGGTTCTCCTCTCCCTTTACTCTGCCCTGGTGAGACTGCATCTGGAATACTGTGTCCAGTTCTGGGCTCCACAGTTCCAGAAGGACACAGAGCTGTTTAAGAGAGTCCAGCACAGAGACACAGAGATGATGGAGGGGAGCATCTCCCTGATGAGGAAAGGCTGACGGAGCTCAGTCTCTTGAGCTTGGAGAAAAGGAGACTGAGGGGTGACTCTATGAATGTTGATAAATATGTGAAGGGTGGATGTCAGGAGGATGGAGCCAGGCTCTTCTCAGGGGCACTCAATGACAGGACAAGGGGCAACAGGTGTCAGTTGGAGCAGAGGAGATTCTACACCAGTATGAGAAGGAACTTCTTCCCAGTGAGGGTGACAGAGCACTGGAAGGGGCTGCTCAGGGAGACTGGAGAGTCTCCTTCTCTGGAGAAGTTTAAAACCCATCAGGACATGTTCCTGTGTGACTGGATCTAGGGGATCCTGCTGTGGCAGGGGGATTGGACTGGATGATCTTTCGAGTTCCCTTCCAATCCTGTGATTCTGTGACATTGCCTGTGATGCCAGAAGTTCTTAATACATCAGAGATCCAAACTGCATCAATAGTTCATTTAAAGCTGCGTACACTCCTAGAGAGCATTAATTACATTCTCAGAGCTCATTTGTAATGAGCTTTTAATTAGAGAGGATGTCCTCTTAATTCTTAAAAGCAGAGAAATGAGATGGTAGGTAATTCTTAAAATAACACATTTATTGTACATTTCTTTCTCTTTTATTATAGGAATGTGTTTAAAGTCACTCGTGTTTTACTTACTAAGGCAATACAAGGGGATGATAAAGGAGGATTCTGCTCCCTTTGTGATCAGTAAGCACGGATATGGGAAATCCCTTTAGTGGATTCTTCTCCTAAAATTTACTAAAAGGCCGACAGTGGGAACTTTTTGCTATGGTCAAGAGCTCAATACATCGTATGGGCACCTTGGGTGGGAAGATTATGGAATCACGGAAGCATTGGGTTGGAAAGGACTGCCAAAGTTCATCTAGTGAAGCCCCCTACAACACAAACTCCCTACAACAAGCGAGGACATCTGTAACTAGAGCAGATTGCTCAGAGCCCCATCCAGCCTGACCTTGAATGGCTCCAGGCGTGAGGCTTCCACCACCTCTCTACGTAGCCTGTTCCAGAGATCCAGATTCAAGAACTTATACCTCACGTCCAGCCTCAATCCACTCTTTTCAAGCTCGAAACCATGACCTCTAAGGTCCTATCAGTCCCTGCCCTTGGGAACAGTCTTCCCCAGCCTTCTCACAGGCCCTTTTCAGGTACTGGAAATACAACTGCTGAGACGAGTGACCAGGTTCTCTTACACTATTTAATGGTCTGATCAGCCTTTCTCCCATAGTGTAAGAAAATAAAACCCAGCAAAACATCAGCATACAGTTTGGAGTAAAACCTTGCACAGCATTTCACACCATAGTCCCTCATGAGAACATCTGCTTTGACATCATCTAGTAAAATCTGATCAATAAACCCATCTATGTTTTTCTTCAATACAGCTCCTCACACTTATTTAATTCTCCAGTTTCTAGCGTCAAACAGTGGTGCTGATGCACAACAAGTTACCGGCTAGGCTGCCCCTCTGCTTGGGCCGACACATTGCATTTGTCACCGTTAAGATTCAACAGGAACTTGATCTGATTACCTGGTTTGCTTTCATTTGGTTTACACTGAACTTCTTCAACGCATTCTGCAGGAAACCAGCCGATATGGCCCCGGGTGCTGCCTTCCCAGAAGCCACCTTCACCAATGCTTAAAACTGGAGAGACACAGAGAGAGACAGAGACAGGAAACATTAGACTTTTTGCTCCTCTCGTGTAAATACTGCAATAAATTATATAACACACTCAAAAATAACTCAGTATCCTGTGGGTAAAAGCAAGTGTTGTACAGTAACTCAAACGCTGGTCCCCAAAATGGGCACAGAGGGATCTTTACCTGCAACTTTCTCTGAAAACCCTCTATAAATTAGCCACCAGTTTCCTCAGCCCTCACATTAATTCTTTCCATTTTCAGTTTTCTCCTTACTGCTTCTCATAGAATCATAGAACAGTTTGGGTTGGAAGGGACCTTAAATGGTTGGGGTTGGAAGGAATCTCAGAGATCACCCAGTTCCAACCACCTGCCATGGGCAGCGACATCTCTCACCAGACCAGGTTGCCCAGAGCCCCATCCAACCTGGTCTTGAACACTTCCAGGGATGGAGCAGCCACAACCTCCCTGGGCAATCTGTTCCAGTGCCTCAGCACCCTCACAGGGAGGAGTTTCTTCCTAAGATCTAATCTAAATCTTCCCTCTTTTAGCTTGAAACCATCCCCCTTGTCCTATCACTAGACCCCTCATCAAAAGTCTTTCTCCAGCCTGTAGGCCACCTTCAGGTACTGACAGGCTGCTATAAAGTGCCCCCCCAGGGCCTTTTCTTCTTCAGACTGAACAGCCCCAACTCCCTCAGTCCTACTTCGTAGCAGAGGTGCTGCAGCCCTCTGATCATCTTCATGGCCTCCTCTGGGCTTGCTGCCCTTCTTGCAGTGGTTTGCATGGGCAAAGATATCCTCTCCCAGAAACGCTGGAGCAAGGGCTTGGCAAAATAAACTTTGTCGATGATTGTGCATCTCCTCCCAGTTTTTCCTGAAGGGTTAGGTGGGCCCAGCTGTCCTTCAGGTTCCTTCCAGCCTGCTCTTGGCCCACTGCCTGCCAGAAGCTTGCCCCACCACTGGAAGTGTGTATAGACAGTTCTTGGCTGCTTCTTTGCTGGTGTCCTTGTCCTGCCCTCTCAAATCAAATGCAGTTTTCAGTGTCATTACTACATCCTGTGAACAGGGAGAGACAAAGCGGGGCAAGTTGGCCTACATGCAGTGGGATGTTGGCTGGGAAGGAGGAGATTTGAATGGGAAAGGATCCAGATAATCTGTTCTTTTCCTGCAGGGATATCCAGAAGGCTCACAGGGTAGTGGCTGCTCTCAAGGCTGGGATGTGCTTCATCAACAACTACAATGTCAGCCCTGTGGAGTTGCCTTTCGGAGGCTACAAGTCATCAGGTGAGCTATGTGACCTTCCCTAGTATGACTGCACGCAGGGGTCTGAATGGTCTCTGGCAATGACAAAGCTGTATTCTCACCTCTGGCTTGTCCCTGCAGGATTTGGCAGAGAGAACGGGCGGGCAGCCATTGAGCACTACACGCAGCTGAAGACTGTCTGTGTGGAGATGGGCGATGTGGAATCTGTGTTTTAGTGTCTCTGGGGCCTGGTCCGGGGGCCATCAGCTACATTTACACTGCAATAAAGTGCTCTGAAATTGTCAGTGCCTGAGGAGGGAACAGTGCTGGCGCAGCATTTAGCCACCCTGCTCCTGCAAAGGGGAACATAGGTGCAGGACTCAGCCTGTGGACCAGCTCTGTCTGTCGGGTGGAAGATGGGAACTTCATAGTAGGAGATAGCAATAACAGCTCTGTGCAGCTATGGTGCTACCAAGGGCCTGGCCCAGGCTGCTCTTCCTGCTGCTGGCCTTGAACTCCACTCTCTTCCACCCACAGTAAGCTTTGGTTTTGGTTTTTAAACAGGTATGACCCTGCTCAGTGCTCATATAACCTTCTTCCCTATAGGCCAACTCTTCTGTATAACCATGATGAAGCAACAACTTTAAATGTTTGCCTACACTTTTATTTAGCAATAAAATAAATATTAACTCTGTTTGCAACATCCTATCACAGACTAAAGTGAATTGAGGGGTCCATCTACAACCAGAGCTGCTGCTGTATGGGTTAAACAGGCCCCGAGATGGCTTTTTCGTCACTAGAATCGGAACAGAATATAGAATCATTAGGGATTGGAAGGGACCTCGAAAGATCATCTAGTCCAATCCCCCTGCCATGGGCAGGGACATCCC
>JAOXOE010000698.1:5807455-5835354 GCA_028565055.1 Phoeniculus purpureus
TGTTCCTGTGTGACTTGGTCTAGGTGATCCTGCTGTGGCAGGGGGATTGGACTGGATGATCTTTCCAGGTCCCTTCCGATCCCTAATGTTCTGTGATCTTGTAGCACAGAGATAATCAGCCCCTCTTAAGGAAAAGGGCAGATCTGGCCACAGAGACAGGCACAACTTCAATTCCTGCCTGTGGTGCTGGCCAGAAGTTATGAGGTTGTAAGACACTTCTGACAGCATTGCAGGGTAAAAAGGGCAGATGGGAGAGCCCAATACAGGAGGCAGACACAGCAGATGCTGCCTGAGGGCAGGGATCATCTAGCTGCGGCCAAGGATCTTCGTTTCTGGGATTTCATTTGCTGAGCTGCCTGGTGGTCCTTTGTCAAACCCTGTGCAGGGAGGGATTTTTCTTGCTGGCTTTCCCATAGGGGAGGATGATCTCACCAGGAAGGCAGAGGCTGGATAAACACTCCCCATCTCACCCTGTCCCAGCCAACACTGATATCCCCGTTTTTGTCATTGTGTGCAAGCAGGGAGGAAGGTGAGGCAGGCTGACCTGAGCTCTGTGGCACAAAACACTCCTGTCTGAGGAGCTGGGCATGGTACAAGGGGTTTTTGGCAGACTCCCTGGGTTACTTACTGGCAAACAGAACTCCTCAAAGGCAGGCTTGACAAAGGTGATGTACTGAGATAAGATCTGCTCGAGGTCCCTGCCTCGCTCACTGATGTCTCGTAGCACTGTGGGAAAGATGCAAGGCACAGTCAGAAGGTGAGACATGAATCGCTCCATCCCCCTTCCCTTGAGTACAGCCTCTGGCCCCCCACCTGGCTATGTTGTCCAAGGTCTCTGCCCTCAAAGCTGATGCCCACACGTTCAAGCACAGCCCAGCTACACTTTTTAACGTGTTGCTTTCCTGGGAGCTGAGGGCTGGCTGACCTGACCAAGGGATTCTCCTAGCCTTCCTCCCTTCTCAGCTCTACTAGCACATTCCAGCTGTAACAACTGTTACCCCAGTCCTGCCTGTCCCCAGCCTGTCATTTTGCCCTTGCCCTAGGAATGGGGCATTATCCCAGTTAACCCAGTGCAGAGGTGCCCACAGAAAAGCAGTGGGGTACACACAGACACACATTAAGGTGCAGTGGCCTGCAGAGGTGAGGAGAGTAAAACTCATACACCTTCCCAGGCTCCTTGTACTGACTCCAGCTGAGTCAGATGGAAAGGCAAAGCAGGATCCCACAACCAGAGGTTGAGAGGGTACATGAAGGAGATCAATTCAGCAAGAAGCCAGGAGAGCAAGCTGGCCTCCTGCTTGTCCTCCCTTTCAAGCCTTGTACCCTATTTGCACAGGTATTAGGTCCATCGCCAGCTCCAGTCTGAAGCTACTTCAGTGCAGACAAGTACTCCAGTTCAGCAGGAATTCAATCCCCGGGTTAAGAGCCAGCCCAGCCCTGTGGCCAAGCAGACAGCTCTCGGCTCTCCCCAAGGGGCCAGCTGGCCTCTCCTCAGCACGCTAGCGCCTGGCACTGGGTTCAGAGCAAGCCTTCTCATGTGCCAAGCAGAGCAAAGCCACAGCACTGCCAGCCAGCGTGACCTGCTCAGCAACCGTTGCCCATGTGCAAGGGCAAGGACAGTACTGTTCTCTCAGAACTGGTCTGGCACCATCCTTGCAGCTCCATTTGCCCTTGGCCAGCAGCTCTGCAGTGATCCCTTTCATAGCCCCACACAGGGGAGATGATGGTGAGGAAGAAAGAACTGGCAGCAGGACATGTGCCAGCTCCCTGGCTGCTCCAAGAATGGCTAAGTCCAGCCCAGGCTGCTCTAGCCAGCTCCCTGCCTTCTCTAGAGAGCAGGAGCAAGCCCCAGCTCAAACAATACTAAAAAAAAAAAAAGGCAAAGAAAATAAAACACTGAGACACTTGTTTCTTGGGTCACACACCCTGTTTGTTTGCTGCTCTGGAGCAGGGAAGGAGCCCAGCGAGGGTGTTATTTACAGCACACCCAGCCTGGGACAACTTGTAGGGAGGCTTGTGAGCTGCACAGGGCTGCTGGTCCTGATGGGGCAAAGCTCTCCTGCCTACTCCCAGGGCAGACCACAGCAGGGCCATCATCCTCCCAAAATGTAAGTCAAGCACCCACTGTCCCTTAGTCAACCTCAAAGCAACCCAGGCTCAAATCACACACCCTACACAGATGCATCACCCTCTGCTTGCAGGGCAGGCAAACATCCCAAGGACAGCTCAGCACCTATCCAGATACCACACAAATCAGCCCCAACTATGCACATAACACCTCCATCTTCGTTTTACCGAAGCTGGCTGTAGACAGGGCAGTGAGGGACCTCAGTCAGACTCAGCTTTGCACAGCTCAGGCTGTTGGAGGCACCTGACAGACCCCATCCCTTGTGCATTTTTCTTGAGAGAGGGGCTGAGATGGGGACTGTGCAAGTTGCACGTCCTGAACCCCAGCACTACTGATTAACTCAGCTGTCAGCTACACTTCCAGGAACCTCATCTCCTGCTGTTACACAGCGGAAAAGCCCACTGCTGCAACTCTCCAGGACTTCGGTGAGAGCAAGATGACTCAGGGCTGTGTTGCAATGTAAGATCCTGACTTGTGCCACAAGCTGTCTCCAACTTCACTGCAGGGACAGGATTATGTCTTCAGTGCCTCGCACACAGGATCTCTTCTCCCAGAGATGCCAGGGACACACACAGGAAATGGACTTGCTGCTACAGCTATCCTGCTAACAAGCTAGGAGACTGCCAAATGGTCAGTTCCCTGTCCGGAGGCCAAAATGTTGCCCTAAGTAAGAGGTAACAGCACCTCAACCAGTCCAGCTGCCTCTCTGCAAGGCTTTAGTGATTGATGGTGGATGGGAGAAATACCCCAAGAGTCATCACATGGGCTCAGGCCAAGAGCCCTGTACAAAAGCTGCAGCACAACAGGATTTAGTTGTGTTGTGGTCAGCAGCTGGATGGTCTTGACTCTTAGTCGATGGGATCTCAACCAGTTCTCAAGCCCTGAGCCCACAGCTCTGTACCAGGTCCATAGTGACTGAACCCCATGCTCCAGAGTACAACTGGGATGCACAGTCGCGTGGCAGGGCAAACACACAAGGCGGTGCCTTGCCTTCAGGCAGCAGATGCAGGGCACTGCCAAAACCACATGCTACCACCGTGGCTGGGTGTGAGCCCAAGTTCCTGCACAGCCCAGTCTGCTTAAGGGATAATGCTCACATTGCAGGATCTTGCAACAAATACGTAGCTGTGACCTGCTAGACATCTCCCTTCGATGATTGTGCTGTCACCTCCCTGCATGAGTCATGCAAGAACAGTGGGCAGGGTCAAGAAGGATGCGTAAAAAGGAGCTTTTAATCAGTGCTGGGGACAACCCAGCAGCTGAGGAGGCCAGTGGTGTTGCTGTCTGACAGTAGGAGGGCAAGCAAGACCAGTTCCAGAGTGGAACAGCTCCACGCACACAAGGCGGCTGACGCACTGAGACATGCTCCTCCCTCGCCACAGTACCTCTCCCTTAAATCATCATCTGCATCCCCAGATACTCTGGAGCCAGGCAGGAGTAAAGACAGTTCAGACAGAACTGAATTCTGCCCTAGAAGTCCCCAAGTGCTTTGTCACCCAGGAAAGTCAGTTGCTGCACCAGTGACTCTACTGTTAAAGGCTGCTTTGATACATTGGGCATCTCAAGCCGTGCAGACCCTGTAGAGCTGCAGTCCCTCCTGCATCACCCAGCAATCCACAGCCAAGCCAGCAGGGCAAAGAGCCCTAAAAAGGGATATTATGGTTTCTAGAATTCTTTGCCCCCAAAGCCATCACCCCAGTTCCAGGTACGACAAAGAGGCTCCATGCTGTACTGGCAGTTCTTGCACAGACCATTATGACCAGACTCTTTGTGTACATCATCCATAACGGACATCCTCGCACCCAAATGCCATCCTTGGAGCTCAGGATCCCAGGTCCTGAGCAGATGCAGCAGACTGAACTGCTGAGATGCTTTCCCTTGCCCACTGCACCCTTCCCTGCTCTACCTGCCATTCAGCTGATGGCCCAGGGCCATGTAAGGACACAGCTCAGCAGTCACTCAGTGCTCACTGCATGCATCAGAGAAGG
This sequence comes from Phoeniculus purpureus, assembly GCA_028565055.1. Classification (NCBI taxonomy): domain Eukaryota; kingdom Metazoa; phylum Chordata; class Aves; order Bucerotiformes; family Phoeniculidae; genus Phoeniculus; species Phoeniculus purpureus. The sequence goes on from JAOXOE010000698.1 coordinate 5,811,572, forward strand.
AACCCACCCACAAGGCAACAAAACCATCAAACCTGAGAGACATGGAGCAAGATGCTCTCCCCTGCCATAAACTGCCTTATGGAAAAATCCCACAATGTGGAGCAAAAGCTTCTCAGCTCTTTGCTAGCAGCAGCCCAGCTCTGTGCCAATTCCAGTTCCGCTGTGGTCACCTCCCCCAGCCTCTGTGACCATTTGCCACTTAAGGGACATTCCCACCACAGCATGTTTGGGGCTCACCTCTGCGGGACAGCCGGGTGTCTGCATCTGTGTCCACAAAGAGTTTCATGCGGAAGAGATCCCGCACCTCCTGGCTGTAGAAGGCGAGGATGCCTTCAAAGAGCACCACGTCGGCTGGGTAGACGGTCACTGTCTCCTCTTTCCTAAGAGGGAAGGAAAGTCAAAATATGCTGCTGTAGGGGGGAAGAGAGCCAAGAGAAGTGAGGGGGGACAGCAGTGCTCCAAGGCCCTGCTCCAAACCCAAGGGACATCACTGCTGCACCAAGAGGCCACCAAGGAGAGGGTAGACCTACCCCACCACACTGGAGGGAATCCAAGGCATATGTACACTTCCCAGAAGGACAAACAGCAGAGCAGGAAGCAGACTAGTCCTTCTCGCCCTACCTTGGCCAGCTGCTGCCTGCAGGTGTTACATCCCAAGCTGTAAAGCCCTGAAAGCCCATGTGTGGGGCTTGACCCAGGGGAACCTGCAAAGGTCAGGTCTGCTCCCCTGGGAACCGGGTGGCTTTTGTGGGAAATGGAGCGGGGGTCACATCATTCTCAACCAACACAGGCATGAGAGAAGAAGCTGAACACAAGCAACACAAGGGTTATGGGAGCAGAATGATCATTCTCCTCCTCTCCTGGCAGTGCCAGGCCGTTTGAGCCTGGAATATTTGTTAAAGCTGCAAACACAGGGTTTACAGGAAAAAAGCATGAATGGGGAAACAAAAAGTAGGGGCCATAACCCTCCTCCATTGATGCCTGTATGTTGCTGGATGCCGCTGCACAGCTGTCCAGCCTATATCTGCCCTGGATCCTCTACCCAAGGAGCATGGAACAGCGTGGATGGGAATTTCCAGTCGACATGTTAGGTGCCCCAGAACAGAAGCAAGTGGAGGAGTGGGCGGTTTGGGCTGGCAGGGCTGTGAGCTGCACCGCAGGGTGTTAGCAGAGGCACGGCAATGCACAAGCAGCTCTTAGACCTGGAGTGGGAGACAAAGTCATAGACAGGAATCTGGACCGTCTTCCCTTCTGTGATCTCCTTGAGTGTTTTCACGATCAACTCGTTGTCAAAGGCATCTGAGGAGAGAGTGAATGTTACCCAAGGCAGTTTTACAACCCCTCCCACCCACCAGACCCACTCATACCCTGCACTGGGGATGGACAGACACACATACTGCTCCTCTCCACAGCAAAGTCCAGCTCTCAGAGCTTCACTGCTTTGCACCAGCTGTGATGCAGCCCACTGACATCAATATAACCCTTGTATGGTGGCACTGACAGCTGAGACTGGGCAATGCATCTCCTCCAGGACTCCAGAGACTGGAGCACTGTTCCAGCCACTAGTTGCCAGACAGACAAGGTTCTGTTTGCTCAGCGCTCACTGCCTCCAGCTATTGTCCTCAGAGGGACCAAGAGACAGCAGATCTGGAATTTCCCCACCAAGCCCAGAGATGCTTCAAAGAGCTCCTGTTGCAGCAACAGGGCATGGCCCCTGTGGTGGAGGGGTATGCAAAGCAGCTGCCCAAGACAGTTCCCTCCTTGAAGGAGGGACACATTGCTGCTGACTCCAGGAGGCTGTGCCAGGCCAGATCCCTCTGGTCCTGACGCAGCTGCACCAGAAAGTTTTTCAAACTGGGAGATGTTTTTGCAGAAGAGGAATGTTCGAGTTTGAGGGTGCACAACTTGCCCTGCCTCATCACAAACACTTCACCCTAGAAGCAGGATTTTTTTTTTCCCCTCCAAAAAGGGCAGACGTTGTAGCACAAGGGACACCAGTGGCCCCCAGCCACCCTGCCAGGGATGCACCCAGCTCCAGAGTTTAATTAGCCACCCACTTCTGCCCCATGCAGAGACAGAGTCCCAGCATCCATGCAAGGCTCTCTGCTGGTGAAGAATGGTCCCTCTCTAGCCCTCGCCCCTCATTACATGACAGAGCCCTGGTGCTCTTCTCCATTCACCTGGGTGGTCAAAATTGAACTGGCCTTTGAGCGCTTTGGATTTCTGCTCGGAGGTGAGGACCCGGTAGAAGCTGTCTTGGCTCACAATCACCACCTGCTTCTGACGGTAGTCTACCTCGTTCTGGCCCAGCAGCTGGACAATCTTGGAGCACACCGAGGACTGGGGAAAGCACAGAAAAGACAAGTCAGTGGCACAAAGCCCAACAGAGGATTTCCCCAGGTAAGCCTAGGTGCATGGGGCACAGTTTCCTGGACCCTCCAGCTGAGAGTTTGTGCTCCTCTCAAAGGTACAGCCCAAGCCACTGAGGGAAAAGTGCTCCAGAGCCATCACCATGCAGCCCTTCAGCATGAAAGCAGCACCAAGGTTGCTCCTTGACTCACTCTGCTCCATCCCTATGGCCTGCCCACCACCTCTATTCTGGGCCCAAATGGCATCAGAAAACCAGCTGGTTGCTACCAGCCACACCTCCCAATCCTCCATGGCCAGCTGAAGTCTGCACAGCAGCTCAGTGGGGAACAGAGCTCTATGTCACAACAGAGCTGAGTCTCCTCCTTGGAAGGCAGCCCCAGTGCCTCAGTCCTCCCAGCCCTGGTCCAACCCAGAAACCCTCCAGAAAATAGGCAAGGAGTCCTCAGAGAAGAAGCAGCAGGTTGTTTTCACATCCTCAACAAAACCCAGGATGAAGAGAGCCCTGGGACCTTATCAGGGATCTCTGCCACAGCTGCCAGGGCTGGGAAAAGCAGCTGGGAGGATATCCTGGTGCCTCCCAGCTAAGGGCACCATGTAGCCGGCAGCTGAAGAGCCACATGGCTCTTACTGCTGGTGCAAGGTGCAAGATCCCCATGAGTACTGCTGGCACAGGGATCAACCACCTGGAGTGAGCTGAGTGCTGGTGGCCACCACTGACTCTCTGCTGGCACCATGGCAGGCAGAGGATCACATCAGACCCTGCCACTGCGACACAAATCTGAGTGCAGCTCAGGGGACAAATCTCAAAGCCTGCTTGAGTCCATTCTCCTTAGTCATACGAGTCCTTGGCCGCTGTGCAGTTATCTGCAGCACTAACTGGCAGCAAGCATGCCTGGTCTGGCCAGCAAGAGCCAAGGTCGGGCTGGCGGGGGAGTGCTGTGCTGCCCACGGGAGCTCTGCCTGTCAGCCTGTGGAGAAGCAGGTGCTCCTGGTGCCAAACCAAGCTGCTTCACCTCCTGCGAGTCATGCTTGCTGCAGATGCTCCTGGCCTCAGTCACTACAAATACTCTCTGATTTGCAGGGGTTTGCTTGCCCCAGCTTGCCTCCCTGAGCCTGCCTGTGGGTCTTTCCATTCTCCCACCTCTGCACTGGCTTAACCATCTGCTCCATACCTGGCTGGCAACCTCCAGTGTAGAGGTGAGGACAGCATTGGCAAGAGAAAACAGGGAAGGGAATGCATGCCTGGCAGAGGAGGTCACCCCAGCAGGCAGAGAGCAAGGCTGTTTGCCTGAGAAGCTGGAAGATTTGACAGCATTCTTGTCCCCAGAGACTGTCTCTTCCCCTCCAGGCCAGGCTGACCTGACTTGGCTGTGACTGCTGTGCTCTGAGTCAGCCCCAGCCCAGCTGGAGAGTCTCTGCACTCAGCAACACTGCAGAGAGAACAGGCTCAGGCTGCCCGACAGCAACCTCTGCAACCCTTGGCACAAGGTTTAGGGTTTGGGTCAACAGTGACATCTCCCTGAGCAACCCACCTTCTCCTCCCTCTTACAGCTGGCAAGTCGTGCTTCCTGAGCCACACGGGTAGCTCTGCCCTGCGGCAAGCTGTTACCACCCAGAACAAGGCACTGTGAGTCAGTGCCAGTCGCTCGCCCTTTGGCACAAGCAGACATAGAGCCAGAGCCCTTCTGTTTCCTCTGTTTTCCCAGTCCCCACATGCCTCTCCAGCCTGCGTCAGCCCTACTGCTTATCCAGCTGTATCCCATAGGTTTCGCAAAAACAGGGTGTGCACAGTGCCTCTCCTCCACTTTTCCTCCCTGTGCTCTACCCCGGACACCACTGTGTTCCCATGCTGCCAATGCAGTGAGGAGATGCAGCTCAGCAGGGCTCAACCTTGCCCACAGCTGCCAAGGGTACTGAACGTCCCAGGCCCTTTGCAGTTCAGAATAAACCACCTTCCAGCACAGCAGCCACTGGGACACATCTCCAGCCTGTAGATCAGCAGGTTCCACACAAATCTGCTCCAGACACTGCTTTACCCACCCAGGACCTAAGTGGTCCTGCTCTGGCAGGGAGATTGGACTAGATGGTCTTTCGAGATCCCTTCCAATCCCTGATGTTCTGTGATTCTCCGACCAGCAGCAGGGCTCCTTGAGTGTGGATCACTGAAACCAGCACACCCCTTGCACTCCCACTCTTCCCCTGGAGTTTGTGCGGATGAACAATAAAATCATTGGAGTGCATCAGACAGTTCCTGCCAGGCTTTCTTCTGCCTAATTTCTGGTCTAGCAGTCCTGAAAAGCAGAGGAGCTCCCATGAGCCCCTGTTCCATACCCCACAATTCAAGACACCACATGGCGAGAGAAACTCAAGGAGAAAGTAGCCCTCAGCTGCTGGAAACAGGAACACATCCTCCCATCAGAGCCAGGACAAGGACCAGAGTGTGCCCTGGCTGCATTTACCATGCAGTGCTCTGGGGTGGCAGTACCTCTTCCAAAAGCATCACAGAATCACTGAATCATCATGGCTGGAAAGGACCTCCAAGGTCATCGAGTCCAACCTTTATCCTATTATCTAACTGCTAGACCATATCCCTAAGCGTCGCCTCCACTCATTCCTTAAACACCTCCCAGGCAGATGCTACAGACCCTTCCCCTTTCTCTAGTGGGTTTTGGAGACCAATCTTCTTTGATTGAGGAAGGTGACAAGAACATTGTGCTCTCAGGATCAACCTCAGATTCAGCGTGCCACGTGGCCTAGGTGTGCATGGATGTCTCATCTGAGCTCTGGGAAGAGGCACACATGTGCCCTGTGGGATTTATCCCACAGAAGGTGTAGACCAGGGTGCTGCTCACACCTCCAAAACTGCAGCAGGACATAGAGACAGCTGGGGACACAGCATGTTCCTACAACTCAAGAGTTGCATTCAGCTTGCCTTAGTGGGGTAGCAAATGTCCGCAAGGTCTACAGGAAGGAGGTTTTTCCTTTTCTCAGGATCATTTATGATGGAAACAAGAATGAGGGGCATGAATTCCCCTATGCCAGTCTGGATGGGCAGTTTTTCCCCTTGACTGATAAACACCCTGTGCTGAAGAGGAATTAAAACCAGAAACACAGAGGTTACAAATTTCCCCACACAGAGAGAATGAAAATGCCAAGGCTCATGAAGTTTCAGGCTCAGGACATGTGAAAAAACCACTAAGAACTGGAAATTACAGCAGTTAGGCTCCGAGGATGCCTGCAGATGCTTAGAAAGACCTAAGACCAAAGCAGGACTGTAAATAGTCACATCAGGGTGCAACTAGCCTGGATGCATGGCAACCCAGGGTGCACGTGGTGCTGGTGCATGCACCCACTCGGAAGGAACAACACAGCCTTTGCCAATTCCTAACTGCTCCTCCCACAGGAGACAATTCTGTCTTCCCTGAGAAGCCCAGGGCTGCAGAAGCACACTGAGGATGACTTGAGGAAGATCACGAGATGCTATAGAGGAATCCCAATACAGAAACTCTGGGGTTTGAGCCACATCCCTAGCTCTGCCCTGTGTGACAGATCTCATCTGCAGGAAGATGAGCAGCATAATACAGCTTCTTGACTCCGCTCAGCCTCTTCCCAAGACCCACACTGTCTGTGCACAGCTTGCCACAACCCCAAGCGAACACTGACAGCGATTCAGCCGCAGTGCACTCTGGCAACCGGATGGCTTCTCAAGCGAAAGCCTTCACCTCCTCCAGAACTTTTGAAACTAAACATAGACAGGACACAGCAGCCTCTGAGCCTCCACATTTGCCAAGTGGACCTTTCCCTGTTAGCCACATAAAACCCAGGCAGGACTGTCTTAGCTTGCAGGCAGGGAACCCCAGCTTCTCTGTCATTGCTCGCTGCAGTGATGGGAGCTCAGCTCCAGGTCTGTCTGTGACCTGCTGAGCTGAACTCCCCCAGACTTAGTGTTGGAGCTGCATCGTGGGAAAGCTGTGCAAACCAACCCACAGCACAGGCAGATGGTGGAGAGGGAGGTATCTGTACATCACGGCACAAGGAGCAAGCTTGGAGATATTATTCCCCTGCAGGATTCCTCCTCTGAAGCAAGGACACAAATAACCAGTGTTTAAGGAAAAAGTACAGCTTTACCCTGCTGGGGGAAAGCCTGTGGAAGAACTCCAGCAGTTTTTCCCAAAAGGAGAGAGGTGGTGCACCAGAAAGGTGCTCAGAGCCCTACCCCAGTATTTATTTGAAAGTTATTAATGTTACATGACAGATTTAAGCCACATTCACCGAAGACCTACAGTCAAGTCCTGAAGAATATCTGGCTCACTCCCCAATATTATTATGCAGATTATCCCATAGTCCCTCCTGGATAGCTCTGATCAGCCATGGAATTACAACTTCAGGGGGCTATTAGAGACAAAGTAAAATGGATGGTGCTACCAGCATTTGAAGGTGCCAGACAGGATGCAGCTGATGCTTTCAGGTCCAGTTTGCTGCAGCAGATGGGACAGTTATGGGTACTTCTGCCCCTGGCTGGTAAAACCCATCCTTGGCCAGGAGGAGCCCATAAGGCTTGTGCATGTGGAGATGCTAAAACCCACACTCAGAGGAGCCTGTCCATCCCATCCCCTAGGAAGCATGGCACTGCAGAGGGATGTCTACACCAAGCTGCTCATTCAGCTCCCAGTAAAGCAGCTGGGAGGACCTCCCATCTTCCCAAAAACTCTAGACACTTAGCAAAAGTGACTTACTCCAGTTAAATCAGATAAATTCCAGCCCTAAAGAAATACTGAAGCTGCTAGTCCTCTGAGGAGCAGGTAAGGGGAGAAGAGCTGTGCCAGAAGCAAGATCTACCAGGAGAGGCACAGGCTGGGTTCCAAAGTAGAAGGAATAGAAGCACAAACTCCTGCCACTGCTGCAGGATTCTGCTTACCCTGGGCCAAGACGCAGCCCACCATAAGGAAAGTCCTCTCCAGCAGAGCAGTGCCCTCAGCCCACAACACCCGCCACGGCCAGAAGCAAGGACAGGTTGCAGCAGTCCTGTCCTGCCTCCCGACACAAAGAGAAGCTCAAAGGCTTCTCCTTTCCATGGGATCTGGATATGAGCAGGCTTGGCAGGGGCTGTCCGATGGCTCTGCATCCAGAGGAGCCTGGCTGGGGTGTCCTCATCACAGGCATGTGGATATCAGTCCAGTCTGGGGATCTGGCAGGATTGTCCCTAAGATCACACTGGGAACAACTGGGGTTAGTTGCTGCATTTCTCTAATGTCCTCTGTCGCACAGCTGTCTTTCCAGGCATCACACAGGACTTACAACTCAACTGGGTCCCTGAAATTAGGTGCTGTGGTAATGCTGCCCTTCTCTGCAGCACACTGGTTACAGATTTTGGTCTCTTCTTGTAAGGTTATATTATAGAGCACTGGGAAGCTCTTAGTGGACTGGGGTGACACACAGAACAGATACCAAATTGGGAATGGTCCCAGAGCACCTATTAAATGTCTACAACTGCACAGAGCTGGTTCATGACCTGTGCAATCCTTTCCAGCTCTAATGGAGCATGTCCGTATGGCAATGCCGAGGCTGGAAACTTGCTATTCTTGTACCAAAAGCCTGAGTCTCCACCCAGAGGTTTCCCAGGCAGGTTCACCATCCCTGCCTGTCTCTTTATGAGCCACAGGCCAACTAGTTTGGAGCCAGGAAAGCCAGGTTTCTCATCACTCACCCTGAGTGCTGCTGTGTGTGTGATCAGCAACCCTGGGGTGGAACACAAACAAGCACAAACACAGAGAATCCAAACAGAGATTATATGTGGGGAGGAGAACAACTGAAGTGCCCCAAAACAATCCTCCCAATCCACTGGTTTTGGACATGCGGTATTTTTCTCAAGCCCCTAGTGCAAACTCTGTAACCTGGAGCTGGCCGAGCCCACAGGACTATGGTACGCACAGTCCGTAAACACATTCAGTCAGTTACAGGAAAGGTCTGACCCATCAAAATGTCCTGTGTGCCAGTTCTGATCAGGGGCTGGTGCAGAACAATGTCCTGCTAGGAAGTTTGACAAGTCTCTAGAACACGTTAACATTGGCGTTTAACAAGTCAGACCTTGTGATTCAGGGCTCCTGCCAGCCACAGAACCAAAGTCACCAGGAAATGGTGCTGAACTGTGACAGGACTACTGCCACCCCTGCTGGTCCCATCCATCTTGTGGGTCTGTCCTGGTCACACAAGTGCCATGTGAAGAGGGAGGTGTCAGCTCAGCCTCAGCCAGCGCTTTTGAGGTTTGGAGCAGAAGGGTCTAATGGATTAACAGCAAAGAACAAACCCAGCTGTTATACACTGCAACTGTGGAGTACTGAAGTCTGGAAACTCTCAGGCTGCCTGTTCAGACACGTTTCCAACTGCTTGTGCCAACTCCAGAGCCAAATGATGCCACCACTGGGTCACAGTGGTCATTAGCCCTCCCTATTTTGACAGTCATGCAGCCAACAAAAGCAGTCAGCCCTCTATAAATCTGTCTGCTGGGAGGTAACAACCAGCACCTCACTTTGCAGCACAAGGGGACGAGAAATTGATGCTTCAGCCCAAGTTCAAATTGCTCTAGTCACCCCAACATCAGATGCTTCTGCTGCTGCTGAGAACAAGACACTCCAGCAGCAAGGTCCTGGGGGCTAAGCTTGAGTGAGGTCACATGAAGAGTATAAGGAGGTATTCTTAACACTTCCCAGCTCATCTCACTACTGCTGCAGCCCCTGGCCATCCAGAGTCTCTTGCAGGAGGGAAGGAAGAAGCTGTTAGCACAAAGACCATGGGAATAAGGACACAAGAACTTTAGCAGAGCAACTGGAAGCAAACAGGACGAAAGAAAATGCTACTACCAGCCTGGGGGAACCCTCTGAGAAAGTGAGGCAACTACAGTCCTCTCAAGTGTTGGCACAGGAGGGAGTCTTACTGCCATGTCATCTCCTTCACATCAGGAGACTGCAATAAGCTTTGCCTGGGCTGCTTAGATTTTGGAGGACACTGGAAGAAATGCTGTCTCCCAGCAAGCTTTTGTGAAGAGCCTGTCCTAGCTGAGCTGACACAAAGCAACAACCAAGCAGCTGGCCCAGTCCTTGTAGATGCTGCATCACAATGCACCCAGGACCTCTGGCTTCCCAGTTTTGCTCCAGACTGAAGAGCCAAAACTAGGAGGGACTCAGGTTTCTACTTCTTATGTGAGCACTGAAGGTTGCTCAAACCTCTCTGGCTCACTAGGGAACAGCAGGCAGCCTGCAAACTGGGAGTTCTCACCAATTTGCCTTTAAGAAATACCAGTCAAATGCTGCCTCCAGCTTTTCAGGGAAGGCTGGTGGTTCAGATTCCAGCTTTCCCAGGGCACCACCAACACAATTTGCAGCAAGCTACAAACAGCATCCTTTCCTTCCAGAGCTGACCATGGTGGTACATCAAAGTGGGGGCCACACAACTGTGGAGTCTCTTCCCCCAACTTAAGACTCAAAAGCAACAGTGGGAGGAGCTGGGGGGGCCTTGGAAGGCAACTGCCCTCCGTTATCTTGCACCTGGTTTCCTGCCAAAGGGGTGTGTTATGACAACAGCCCTCAATTGGTGTGAAGGCGAGTAGGATGGATTTGCCACTTTTCCAGTGGGAAAGATGCCTGCTTCACTATCCCTTGGGAGCATTTTGTTTTCATCCACAGCCAGCAGACCAGCCCCTCTTCTGGATTTTAGCCACAGGCAAGCCCTTAGCTAAGCAAACCACAGTGGCCCTGCCACTACTTTCCCAGAGTTGGCATCTCCTGGCACAGGACACTGTCACTAGCCAGATAGGGAACAGCGCTGCTGCACCTCTGCCCCGCAGCAGCACTATGACTTTGAGGGTCTAGGTGTATAAATCTCAGGTCTTGTTTTCCAGTTGCCTTTTTTTTTTACTAGCGTATTCCTTGCAATATTTTCCCCACAAACTTTGGAGTGATCTTTTGTAGTGATCTACTGGATTCCCTGCAATGGGCAGCACCACACAGCAGCCAGCAACCACTGGATGGGGGGGAAAAATCAAAGCTGAGAGACAGAAAAAGCCAGTTAGTACATCTCTCTTGCTCAAAAGAACCATTTCCTTATGTTTTTTTTACCTGAAACAGTCTGCTAACTGCTACTGAGCATTTTCACTTTGAAGCTGAGAACTGTGTGGTAATGTACTGTAATCACTGTTCTTTACCCTGTGGTCCAGAGACATAACAGTTGAGCAGCACCAGACACGGTGTTATTGGGACAGCTACACAGAGCACACAAACCCAGTGTGTTTGAGTCACTGGGAGCTGTGCTGCAGGAACAATCCAGCTGGGGGTCCCAGCAGAGGAGACTGCATCCTCTCTCACCATCCCTCCCCTGTGGTAACTGGGTACCCCCTCACACACACTTTGCAGTGTCCAAGACTCAATAGGGCAATCGGAGACATTCTTAAAGCACTGTTACTGGAGACTAAGGGAGAGAATTAGGTTACGGCATCCTTCAAGAGAAAAAGGGGTCTCCTCCAAAGACCAGTCCACCCAGAGACACGAGGCTGTACCCTTCCCCTGCGAGAGCCCACAGCAAGAAACACCTCACAGGTATCACTACTTCCCAATCTATTCTGAAACGCCTACTAAAAACGCAGGTAGAGGAGAGACGATGAGCTGCGAATCTGGTTTTACTGCTCTCTGATTCAAAAGTCATTTTCTTTTCGCGTTAGGAGACCGTGAAACGCAGCCCCCCAGCTCGGCGCAAAGAAACCGAATCAAGCGCTTTGTAGGAGCCGACGAGAGACAAAGCCGGAGGTGCCCTGCGCTGCAGTTTGGGTGTAGCAGCCCATGAGAAGCCCCGCGTCACCCCGGCTGCCCCCCAGCTCCCCACCTCCTCGCCCTTGCCAGGGGCCAGCCCCGCACCGAGGTCGCGGTGCCGCTGTGAGTCAGCATTTACCGCACAATTCCCACCCCGCGGCCACGAAGTTGCCCCCCTAGTCCCCTTCATACGCGACAGACACCATTACTAACATGAAATTAAATCACCACCGCGGGGCCGGCAGCCCCCGACGACCCTGGGTGGGGGTGGGGAGATGGGGCGGGAGAGACCCGCTCAGCAAGCACCGCAGCGAGGACTGTGCGGCGTGTGGGGGGGAGGATGCTGTCTCCATCCCGGCTGGGGCCGCCCACCCCCCGAGCAGCCCCAGCCCTGTCGATGTCCTCCATCCGCCTGTCTGTCTGTCCTACCCAGTAAGGTCGACCGAGCTCAGGCTCGCCGGTCGCCCCTTAGCCCTGTCCGGTCCGTCCCGTCAGGGCCCCAGGGCAGCGCACGTGGCGCCCGGCCCCGCCGCTGCCATGTGGCCGGGAGCGGCCGCACCGGGCAGGATTCCCCACCGCGTACTGCACATATGCCCTCCCTATCCCGGGGCTACCCCGCACCTTGCCGCTAGCCGTGCCGCCGCTGACCCCGATGAGGAAGGGCTCGGCGCCGCCGGGCTGCCCCTGCTCGTCCAGCCGCTGCTCGCTGTCCCCCGCCATCCTCCTCCTACCACCTCCTCCCGCCGCCGCCGCAGCGCCGCCTTCGCTCTCTGTGCGGGGCCGGATTTATCTGATGAGTCAAGGGCCTTCCTCCCCGCCTGCTTCACATCCCGCCGCTGCGGCTCCCTGCCAGGTGCCTGCCGCAGCTGCACATGCTCCGGACCGGATCGGCCCGCCCGGCTCGGCTCGGCTCGGCTCGGCTCGGCTCGGCCACATGGACCCGCACCGCCCCAACCCGCGGACAAAGGCGATGCAGTGTCCCCGCTCCCCGCCCCTGCTTCGTCTGAGTCCCATTAGTGGTCGCCAGCAGAACCCCCGTCGTGTGTCCCACACTCGGGCACTCTGGAGTTGCGGAATCACTTTTATTAACCATCCAAAATCAGGAATAAAAATGGTATATTTGGCAAATGAGACCTGCCAGGGAGGAGCCGCGGGTGCTTTGCGGGCCACAAGTCACAGAATCACACACTGGTGGGTTTGGAGTGGACCTCTGGAGATCATCTAGTCCAGCCCCCCTGCCAGAGCAGGATCTCCTAGAGCAGATACGACAGCAACAGTCCAGGCGGGGTTTGAACGTCTCCAGAGCAGAGACTCCACAACCTGTCTGGGCAGCCTGAGCCAGGGGGCTGGTACCCTCACAGTGACAGTTTGTCTTCATGTTTAGGTGGAACCTCCTGGGTTCCAGTTTGTGCCCAGGGCCCCTTGTCCTGTCACTGGGCACCACTGAGAGGAGCTTGGTCCCATTCTCCTGTCATTCACTCTTTAGATACTTATTGATCAGATCCCCCCCTCAGTCTCCTCCTCTCTAGCTCTTAGCCCATCCAGTCCCCTGATCATCTTAATGAAGAATCATTGGTCTCTCTCCAGTAGCTCCTTGTCCTTCTTGAACTAGGAAGCCCAGAACTGGATGCAGAATTCCAGATGTGTCCTCACAGGGCAGAGCAGAGTGGGGAGAGGAGAATCTCTATTCAAAGTCAAAAACACTCCTGACAGAATGGAAAAAGGCTCTGTAAAATCTCAGGTGCAAGTCCACCAGGGCAAAGTGCCAAGTGCTGTTCTTGGGTTGGGGTAATTATCTGTGAAAACGCAAGATGGGAACCTGATGGCTAGCAGGTCACAGATAACAATCTGGGAGGGCGGTGGTGGATCAAAGAGGCAACTCTAGGCTGCTGCAAAAAGGGTAAACATGTTGCTGAGACATGTAGGCAGGACGAGGAGGCTCACCCTCTGCTGGGTACCAGTGGCACAGCGTTACTGTTTTAAGAAAGGTCAGGCCTGATGGAAAGACTCCAGTGGTATCCAAGGAACAGCCTGGGGTCTTATTTTTGCTGAAGGACCACAAGAACCACACATTGTGTACACCCAGTCCAGGGAACACTCCATGACCACCTCCACACACACAAAAGGCTGCCACAAACAGGAAGGGAACAAAATGTTGCCAGCCCTAATTGCAATAAGGGCAATTCAGGACAGATATTTGGGGTCTAAGAGTGAGAATCATGGAATCATAGATTGGTTTGGGTTGGAAGGAATCTTTAAAGATCATCTAGTCTACCTCCCTTGCAGTGAGCAGGCACATCTCCAACTAGATCAGGTTATGTTTAAGTCCTGGAACAGGTTGTTTTGGGAAGAGTAAAGATTCCTCTCCACTGAGGGTTTAAAAGGATCTTTTCCAAAGCTTCAGTATGGAAAGCTTTTAGTAGAGTTGATCCTGCACTGGGGCAGGGGATGGCTTAAGGAATGCCCTGAGGTTCCTCCCAGCCCTGTTCATAGGTTCTTAAGTTTCAGTGGATCAGGACTTTAACTTCCCACTTCAACCCAGTGAAGCAGGCATGGAAATGTTTGCCAGGCAGGTTTGACATACCAGCCCTCAATCGCATGGGAAAGGATCTCCTGGGAAACTGTAGCTCCTCACAGCCTACCACTATTTCCCTCCAATGAGCAGTTTGTGGCATGGGCATGTCACACCACAGGCAGCCAGTGCCAGCTGAGGATGTGCTGTATGTGTATGAGAACTTCCTGCAGGGATGAATTCCAGTGGAAATCCACCGCCAGTGTCCAAAGACTGACCGTGGCCAGAGCTCCTGCACACAGTGCCAGGCCCCAGCAGCTACTCACAGCTCTTCTTTCTTCTCCACACAAACACACCCATATCTGAATGGAAAAACCTCCCCAGAGTGTCATGACCTCTGGGTTATTTGGTTCTCCCTGTGCCTGCTGCTGCCGGCTTCTTCACTGTCTTGCTTGGGGACAGACTCTGCTGTGCTCCTGCTGTTTCAGACTGTTCTGTCTGTCCACCTCAGAGCTGAGCAGCTCTGCAGGATGCTGAGGACCATTTCATCTCTGGTTCCCCTTTTAAACCACATGCATGACATGTGCCAGGAGCAGACCCACTCTTAGAGGGCAGGACAATAAAGACCTCTTGGTGGGCTCTCAATGGGTTCAAGCTAAGGATATTCAAGGCTTATCTATATAGAACACATGGACATGAACAGCTCTTCCAAAACCAGTCCAGGGCTGTAAACTGAAGTGAATCAAATCATAGTCCCAAGTAGTTTCAGATGGCATCTTTCCTCAAAATTTAATCTGAGAAGATTACTCACTCATCTTCCTTCCTCCCAGTCACTAATGTCCTGGGCAAATTGACCTGATTTTTTGTTAAGTCTGGAGACTTTGGAAGATGAAATAGGTCTGGACAGTCTCTCTCTAATCTGGTTTTGAGGTTACCCCATCAATACAATTACCTCTGCTCTGTGTTTGTACACTGCACTGGCCCCAAACTCACACACCGAGAGCAATGTAATACGCAAATGATTTTTCTCACATCCCAGGCTTGCTAGATCAAGCCTAACTGCTCCCAACTCTTCATCTGTCCTCTACACATCGATCAAAGCACAGAATGATGTTTTTAAAAGGAAATGCCATAGAGTAATGTGCCTTCTGCTGCCTGAAAAAAAACTCCGCTGATAAAGATCCTGGTGTGATTCAACATGACAGGATGAAATTGCAAAGGGCATGTGTTAACTCTACCTCCAGTTCGAAGCACAGACACTAGAGAGGAAAGATGTTTGTGTCATTGACCATCTTCTCCTGGCTTCTGCTGCACAAGTGTTCTGTGACAGACTATGTTCAGCATTGATAAGTGATAGTGTGCAAATTTCCCAAAAGATACAAGTGAAACTATCTCCGTGCATTCCCTTGATTGCAATACCAGAAGGAATCCACCCAGCCAGCCAGGAAGCTCTGGAGAGCAGGTGGAGGATGGCCAGCAGCACAGCCAAGTGCGTGAGGTGACACACAGTTGCTAATACCTTTGGGCTGCTCACCTTAAATTGAAATACCCAATCTAGATTTCATTCGTCTCCCTGGCAGCTCTCACTCCCACTGCTCTTGGTTCTGCACCAAACTGTTCTCTGATCTTGCAGAAAGCTCCCCATACCCAGAGACAGAGCCAGGACTTTCCTTGGGGCACAGAGGGTGCTGAGCTGCCGCTTTCAGTGACGCCTGACTCACAGCATAGCATCCTGTGCACACGTGGCTTTCTGGCTTTCACATTTCCTTGTATGCAAATGTTAGCAGACTTCCGGTGATTTGTTTGCTGTCTGATTGCACACCCTCACTCCTTGCTTGCTCTGCCTTCTCTGTCTTTCTGAATGGGTGTTTAACTTATAAGGAAGGCAGCAACCCCTGCTATCTTCTCACTCAGCTCTACCCAGGTGTCATTCTTCACTGATGGCAAACTCCCACGTTACGTAAGGACAGGCACAAACCTGCTCGGCCCTGCTCCATTTCCTTTTATGTATTTCTGCTTTCTAGGTCTCCTCACCCCATTACAACTTGTGCATCTGGTCTAGTTCTGTTCCTCCAGATGTAACCGCTCGCACCTCAATCAGTCTCCCTTGCCATTAGTTCAGTGTCCTCGTTAGCATTTTTCAGTCTCGCCCCACCTGTGAATATACAGAATTACTGAGGCTGCAAAAGACCTCTGGGATCATGAAGTTCAGCCGGACACCACCACATCAGCCAGGCCATGGCGCTGAGTCTACATCCAGACTATCCTTAAACACCTCCAGGGATGGGGACTCCCCGCTTCCAGCCCTTTAAATTCCCAGATTCAGAACTGCACTGTTGGGCTGCAGAGGTGGGAATAGGCCACAAACAAACTCCACTAAAGGGCAGGCAACAGGATTTGTAAATATTTGATGCCAGAACATGCCTCCACCGCTGCATGCCAACAGGATATTCATGACGCGAGCAATTAACCCCGGGCAGTTCGAAAACCCAGGACGACAGCTCCATACAACCCCCTGAAACGCTCAATACCCCCAGCCCCGAGGGCCTTTCACTGGAAAAGGCCTTGGCACTACTCAGCTGGGGTCGTAGGGGTCACGCCGACCGGGAAAGATGGCCGGAGCGCAGCCCTGGCCGCAGGGACCCCTCAGCGAGCGCTGTGTGCAGGTCCCGGGAGGTGCCAGAGCAGAGTCCCAGCGGGGCCGCCTCAGCCTGCACGGCCACTCCAGCCTCGGCAAGGTACTGACAGCCGCCTCGCCCAATCAGAGCGCGGCCCGCCCGCGCTGTCCCCGCCCCTCACACTCTGCCCGTGCCCATTGGCCGCCAACCTATCCCGGAAATTTGGGGGCGCTTCCGGCTGTTGGAGGAACTCCCCCCGCAGTTTCCGGGTTGCGGTGGGGCTGCTTCCGGGAGAGCGGTGACAGGCCAAGGGTCCGGGGTGGGGGTGGGGTGGCAGCACCATGAGCACCATGTTTGCCGATACCCTCCTCATCGTCTTCATCTCCGTATGCACTGCGCTGTTGGCCGAGGGTGAGTGTCGAGGCCTGTCCCTGGTGAGCTGCGGGGTGGTGAGGAGGCCTCGGTCCCGGTGGGTGCGGGCCTTAGGTTTGGTGTGAGCCCCTTGCAAGCCAGCTATGGGCCTGTTGTGGGCCCGATGGTGCCGACCGGCGGCAAAGCGGCTGGAACTGGGTTTGTTTCGTCTAGGTAGGAGAACAGGATAGTGGTTTTCAGTATGCCTGAAGAGCAGCCGTGGTTTTCCATAGCTCTTGTGGGAAGTATGTGAAGAAATCGGCTCAACATGCAATGATGGTGGCTTAGTCTGCTTGAAAAAGCTTTTTAAATGATGAGGTGTTGAAATAGGATGGGCTGGATAGAGAGTTTGGGGATAGTCTAACTTAGAGGCTGCTCCCTCTTCCTGACACTGAACTGTATCCTAAAATCTCCTTCATCTCAGAGCTGCAAGACACCATCCATGAGTGTTCAAGGGCAGAGAGGGTCCCAGGTATAAGATTATGCTTGTTTTTAGGACCCTTGTTGAATGGCACCTGTGGGTGCCTTATGTACACAGCATGTAACTGCACTGAACTCAGAAGCATCTACAGGGTTCCTTCCTATGCAGCTGTTCTCAGAAACACAGTGATGTTGTTGAACCAAATGCAAAGGAAAGGCCAAAATCTTAGTGTAGGACCTCAGTGTGAACTTTCACAAGCTACTGGTTCTGCACTTGTGGTACTAATCATTTTGATCATGTTTGAGAGCAAGTATTTAGACTAGAGAAACTCTTGAGGGTGTCTCTTAGCCTAATATCCCAAGCTGCGTTTTCAAAATGTGCTAACCGGGAGGTCCTGGGGATGCAGAAATTATTCCTTGTGCTGGTTAGGTGCTGTGAAAATGCAGAATGCACATGTTTATTGCCTTCATCAAATCCTGATTTTAAGTTGAACAGCATCTGGTTAATATGAGCACGAAGGAACTGACTGAGCTCCACAAAACAGCAGTTCTCAGAACGATAGCTAGTAACTTCTTGCCACAACTTGTATTTTTTGCTTGTGAATTTACTAGCTTGTATCCATGTTATTGCAAGATATCTTTGCTTCCCTAGTTACTTGCTGAGTATTTGTTTCAGGTATAACTTGGGTGCTGGTATACCGAACAGACAAATACAAGAGATTAAAGGCTGAAGTGGAGAAACAGAGCAAGAAATGTAAGTATGCTTCAGACATTAGGGAACATGTCGTGCTGCTGCAGTGATATTGTGCTTTAGTAGATGTTAAATCGTATAGAGTCTGTGCTCTGAGAAATTCCTGCTGCCTCTTCTATTGTAGGAGGGAATGCCTTGACCTTGGATTTCATGAGTCTAATTTTACAAATCTGCATGAAGAGGACTTTCTTCTGTCCTTAACTCTTGCATTTTTCTAGTGAGAAAGTTAGTGCAAAGTCACATTGTGTTGTCTGAATCCCTTTTCCTTGTCACAGAGGACAGGAGAGAATTAGGAGGTCAGTACTGGCATCTTTTTTTCCTGTAGATGAGTAATCAGTGTCTGTAGATTCCTTTAGATACCTGAAATAAGTGAAAAAATAGTTTCTTTTTTCAAGGGCAGTGGAGAATTTGAGATTTGTACTAAGAAAGAGGTAGGGTTGAAAAAGAAAAAGCACGAGAGGAAAGCATTACATGCAAAGAGTAAAAGTGATGATTAATGGTGAGGGATGAGTAAGACAAAAAGTCATGACAGAAAGGTCTGAGCTATCAGCTGATATGAAAATAAACAATGCTAGTGTGAACTGGAGACAATAAAAGCAATTAGGAAAAAAAATCCCATGTTACTTCTATAGAGAGGAGATCTGGGAGGGATTAAGGGGTTGAACAAAAGATTAGGGAGGAAGAGAGAAGGGAGCGGAGGGTTAACAGACAGAAGATATGCAGGAGGAATGTTAAATGGGAGGATAGGAGCATAAAGTTTTTCAGTGGACCTATTAGAAGCCAAGGAGCATAGGAGAAATTCAGTACCTTTCAACTCAGTTGTGTGTAGTCTACACAAGTTGCAGCAGTGAGAGACAGCACACAACTGGAGCCAAATCTGAGCTGGCTATACCTTAAAAACAATTCACGGTGATGTCAGTACTCTTAGTGTGTTGAATTCTATTACCAAAGCCTGCTCTTTCCAGTCTAGCTTATTCCAGCCTTCCCCTGAGCACAGTAAACTGAAGGGTTGAAGTGTAGTCATGCCTGTGTCACACCTCCCAAATTAGGGGCTTTTATCATTGCACAGTATCAGACAGGGGATTAATCTCTGCCTTCCTTGCTTTTATCCCACTTGGCTGACAAAAACGTGTAGGATTGTATTAGCCCCAGAAGAGCAACTTAAAGAAGCAGTTGAAACCAGCCGAAAACTTAATGTCCTCCTGGATATTTGTGCTGTGGAGCTCTGAAAGCATTTATCAGAGTTTAGTCTCTGGAGTTTAATCACTTCTGGAAGAGTTTAATGTTGTTGGTTTTATAGCTCTCCTGATATCTGGGCTATAAGCTGTGAAAGATGTGAGGTTTGTGCATCTCAGTTGGTTTCTAACCTACTTGTTCCGGATGGGGAATAATTAAAAAAAAAAAAAACCCAGAATCCACAAATTCAGCTTTAATTCTTCTGTTTGGTTTTGTTCTCGGTTTGTCTTTTTTTTTCGTTCGGGTGTTAAGGACATCTGGCTGACCTGGTGGCTTCCAGACCACTTGCAAACTAGACCACTTGAGCCACACCTTTCAACTGTTACCTAACACATCTGAAACAGGAAAAAACACATTTGAGATATTTAAGCTCTCCCGTGAGAGTCTTAACAATTCTTAGGACCTGCAAAAACACAGGGGCCAAGTACTGCACTTGAGCTGACATTGTTACACTGAGACTGCTGCAGAGATCTGTGTGAGTGTTCTGGGGTAAAGGTAGTAGAAAATTTGCAAGGCTGAAGGCCACCTCTAGAACTGCTGCTGGATTCAAGGCTGTAGAGCTTCTGGATGTTGGCAGAAGCTCAGAATTGCAGTCTGGAGCAGACATGGAGTCTGGAGGAGCCCTCTTGTTAGAGAAGACTCAAAACAGCCAGTGTTCTCCAGTTTGGTTTAGCACTGGGGCTGTGGACTTGTGAAAACTGCTATTGGGATGGCAATCCGCATCTGAATTTGGCATAAGGAAGGATGTGAACAGCATTCTGTAAGCACTGGATGTGTTGTGTCATCTGGCATGTCTCTTCAGCCTCCCCTCTGAGCAGACTTCCTTGTTTTCCCTTTACATGAGCCTGCCCAGCACAGATAGGCTGCTGCTTTGGGGAAAGTAGTAGTGTATTACTACATTAGCATGGAAGAGATGATGTTCAGATATCTTGTCTGGACTAGTGTGGTTTTCTTAGCAGATGTGACTGACTCGTATGTCAGAGGCATTTCTGAAAGCAACACTACAGATCCTTGTGGGACTTGGGAGTCAGTCTGTCTTTGAAATCAAGTCTAGAGGATCTGTGCTCAGCAGTACTTCAAATGGGATAAATGCCCTCGTGCTCAGGACCCTAAGCTGATTCTTTGAGCTAGCTGGGAGCCAAAACTATTGTTTGGCAGAGTAAATATGGTGCAGATACACATAGTTTTGAGTAAAAAAGGGCTGCTCTTTGTGGTGATACCAGAGCCATGCTTTGTCATCCTCGTTTCTTTATTCTTGTTATTGGTGTCAAACGAAAATATCTCTCAGTTCCTGGGAATTTTGCCTGCTGTCAGCAGAGCATTTGCAGATGAGCAGACAGCTTGCTGCATTGTGAGTTCACTGTACTGGCTTTATGTTTGCCTTTTCCTGCAGTGGTGGTTGATGCAGATGCTCAATGACTGTCTGATTTGAAGTTCTAGTAACTTTGAGCTTAGTTTCCTACTTTAAAATACTGGAGACTCTTCAGTGTTAATCAGTTGAAGATTGGAGAGGCTGTGGCCGACTGCTTGGACAGCATTTCCCTCGAGAATGCCGGCCTGTGAAGAAGGGATGTGCAAGAACACTGGCTTTCCTGTATTCTGCTTCCCACTGCAGATAATTTGGAGCAGAGCTTGCCACAAAGCGCTTTTGATTGCACTTGCTGAATCAAAAATACTGTCTAGTACTAATGACAAATCAGCAAGGGTCTGTTGAGCCAAAATCGTCCCCAGACTGCTCAGTTAAAGAATGTGACTGGCTCTTGACAGAGCTTTAATTAACCCTTTGAATATTCTGATATCCAGGTTTTTACATTGCTTAAAAAATTATTTTTAAGTGTTGGAGTCAGCTTTGGTGGTTTCTAACTTGTCAGTTCCAAACCTGTTTTTAATCATACTGAGCTTCCTTTTGTGCCTCTGTTCTCTAAAGGAATAAGGTGTTCTGTCTGCTGTGTCGAAAAGGAGTGGTGATAACCCTGTGCAGAAATGATAGAACATCTTTCTTTTCACTTGACAGTGGAAAAGAAGAAGGAAACAATAACTGAATCAGCAGGCCGACAGCAGAAAAAGAAAATAGGTAAGACTGGCTGAGGCGGGCAGTGCCCGGAGAATGGGAGAAAGTTGAGAAACTTATGGAGGTGATTATCCTTTCCTTCCTTTCAAAACTACATATTTAAAGTGGTACTAGAGCTGATTCTTGGCCTGATGACTGGAATCTGAACACTTTGGCCTTACTTTTCCAAGACAGCAGACATCTGCCCTCCAGTGATTTTAATCAAACACAGAGATGTGGGGCATGCCTGGGCGCTGCAGCAACAAGTTGCCTTTCTGCCCAGTTTGAGCCTCTATGCTGTTAAGACTGTTAAGAACTTCTGCTGTCAAAGGTCTTTGCTGCAGCACAGTCAGATCACAATAGCTTTGTGACTGTATGAGTGTGACTTCTGGATCTGTTACCTTGTTTGAACACTTCAGAGCATGAGAACTGTAACTGCACTTAGATAGCTTTCAAATTTGATAAATGAGTTTTGTTCAATTTTAGGTCTCAATTTATTTTTCCTTTTTTTTTTTCCATTGTTAATAACTTATTCCTTTCTAGACACAGGTAACACACTCAGTACTGAACTGTGCCAGAGTAGCCCAGTAGATGTTTAATGGGCAGGAGCCTCAGAAAGTTCTGTTATTTGCAGGGACCTAAAATAAAACATGCAGCAATGTTCAGTTAAAATATTACTGAAATCGTGGCAGGAACACTCCCAAGAACTCCTGGGAGTTGGTTTCCTCATTCCTCTGTAACACCAGGTAGCTGGATTAGTCATTTGATCTATACAAAGCCAGGGAATAATTATAAACATATCTTCAAACAGTTCTTCCTAGGTAAAAAACCTGTTATCACTAGACTCATGAAGGGACAGGAGCCAAACTTCTTCCTCTCATACATTTCGGTTCTTAACCTTGAATAGTCCCCACATGGGATAAGTAAGGTGGATAAGGGAATATTTGATTGTTACGGTCAGTTCTGAATGTGTGGCAGGGACTTTTTTTTTTTGCAGGGCACCATCCAGGTTGTGTTTCTAGCACAGAATATTTTACTTGTCCTTGAACTAAACTAATAAACAGTAGAATCTGAGGAATTCAGATGCTCCACCAATTTTTAAATTTTTTTTAATACATTGAAATAATCTTGTTTTGCAAATGAACAACAAAACACAAAGGGACTACGAACAGCACTTAGGAAGTGACCAGAGATTTTGTTTGCTGTGATATTTGCTGGGCAAGCCTAAGATATCCAGGCTGGGGGTTTTTGTTTTGTTTTTTATTTTACTTCTTTTTTTTTCTGCAAGTGCTGCATAACTTCACGGTCTCATTTGTTTTCAGACAAAGCTGAATCCTCAGTGATTCTGGAAAATCAGTTCCTAAATGTCAAGCTGGACATCCAGAAAGTGACTCATGACTGTTAACTGCTTTTGAAATCTTTTATCACAGTAATTTACTGGATGTCAAATCATTCTGCTGGATATTGTGCTGTTGTAACAGCAGATGTACTTGTGCTGAAGTTCTTCTAAATTCTATCATACTAGTTAAAAAAAACAAAGAGAGCTGAGGCCTTAGAGATAAGACACAGCTGTGGAGCAGACCTGCCTCAGTTGCCATGTTTCGTGCACAGAATAAGGCAGGAGATTTGTGTATGGTGTTACTTGGTTATATACGGGGTGAATCTGGTTTATGCACAAGGAGCTAAGGTGAAAATTGTATGCAAGGCTGAATTTGGTTTTTCCTACTTACAAACTGTAAGTTTAAAGTGAACAGACTTCTAAACTCACATCCTGCCCTGCTGGAACAGGTCACCTTTAACATGGTGGTGCAGCCTTCTGTCCTTTCAGCTTAAGGAGAATGTTTGTTAGCTTTAACTCTGCTACTGTCTGTGTCCATGTGCCTGTAAAAGAAAATACAGTGACATTTACAGGACTCCACTCAAGTGCTGGGTGCACAGCAAAACAAAACAGAAATGCACAAAAATGAAAACAACCCCTGTGCTGGGAAATAAGGTCACTGATTCCTGTTTGCTTGTGTTTCAATGAGCAGAGTAAGATTCTGGACTCCAGGGTGCTGCTTGTTGACCCAGTCATCTTTCTCTGTGCTCAGCACAGCTCTAGAGCAAAGTACGTAAAGGCTGCTCATAGGCAGGAGAAGACCATTTATGTGAGGTGTTAGGAGACTTGGGAGCCTGTTTGAATTTGTAGATATGGGTAAGAAATAGGTCAGGTGTATCAGAGGATCTGGGCTGTGTTCTTTATCCCCCTGTAACCTTTAGCCCATCTAAATAGGGTATCAGTTATGGGGCAGAGGGGAAAAAACAAGTAATTGTGCCAAATGTGATTCCTAAAGAGCTGGCCCATGGCTGCTGAAGTGTCCCAGAGTGAAACTCTCCACCTGGCTCAGGAAGCAGGTGTCTGGAAAGTTCCTGCCAGAGTGGATGGTTTGTAGTTAGAAGCAGTTGAAAATAGCAGTGAAGAATTCTGAGAAATTGGATAGGGCTTTGCCATTGCTTTTTGTAGCACTGCAAGTCCTTGTATTTAGCTGGGACTGGAAAGTGAATTGTTGAGCTTCTTTGCTGTGGTCCTCTTGTACTTGAACTTCTTCATGGTGAGGGTGACAGAGCACTGGAA
>JAOXOE010000698.1:5835454-5850649 GCA_028565055.1 Phoeniculus purpureus
TTAAAACCCACCTGGATATGTTCCTGTGCAACTTGGTCTAGGTGATCCTGCTGTGGCAGGGGGATTGGACTAGAAGATCTTTCAGGGTCCCTTCCAATCCCTAGTGTTCTGTGATTCTGTAAAAACTTTGTTTGAACATATCAGATGGCTTTTAGCCTCACTCACTTCCAGCAGAATACGCAGGGCGCTGGAGAGTTGTCCAAATATGGCTGCGTTGTGATTCGTCTATTTGCAGTCACTACCAACAGGAAGAGTTTTTCTGTCTTTAAAGAAGAAAAATCAGACACCTAATCAGCTAATTGGCAACTTGCTTAATGTTTTGCCTGCTTAGCTCCGTTATTAGGGAAAAGATCCCTGGCAGTGTGCATCAATGTGCCTAAACAATCAATAAATGAAACATCTAATTTAAAAAAAATCCATTTATATGGCACTCAGCAATTTAATTAATTGTAGTTAGGGACAAATTGGGATTGATTAGTCCTCACTGTTACTTAAAGCTACTTTCACTTGCTGTTGTTTAGTAATATTGCTGGAAAAAAATGAGAAAATGGTTAAGATCCATTATTGCAAGAACAGAAATCTTTTCCAATGAGACTTCTGACAAACCGTGAGGTTGCCAACCCTTCCTGTGCGACTTGATCTAGGTGATACTGCTGTGGTGGGGTGACTGGACTAGATGATCTTTCGAGGTCTCTTCCAACCTCTAATGTTCTGTGAATCTGTGATAGTTTCAAAATTCATTTGCTTCTCCTGCATAAGATCTCTAAATACACAGGGTTTAATCGTGGTGATCTGTTATCGATACTGATGTCGATAACAAAACCAAACTTTTTAAAAGGGGGGGCAAGCTGGGGTTCTTTCCATTGTTTTTTTTTTCCCCAAATATCTAAAGGGTACTGTGTGGTTACATTTGATAAATGCAGAAATATTTCATAACAATAGTTCAGTTTGGCATTTCGAAACATGCTGATGATAGGAAAGATGTAATTTGATCGTATATTTGAATAGGAAGTCCTTCTCTTATGGAGAAGGTCAGCAGAACATAGCGGAAGATGCTTTATTGCATTTACTATAAAACTTTTAGAACATGCATTAGAACTAAGGGTAGAAAAGAAAAGCTTTATTGAAAAGCATACAGGTTCTAATAAACGCTAGCAGGTATATAGCAACCTTACCGCTGGGTAGTCTTACATCTTGCATAATTTTCCTTTACAAAAATAAAATTTGGAAATATATTTGGACGTTTTGAAGTTCTTTTAAAGACCAGAGCACTTCATTGGTGCACAGTGAATTATGCTGGTAGTATATGCCCAGTAGGATTTGAATTCATTAGCATTTAATATTGGTGCTTGGCAGAAAGTCTAGTCTAGCAAGTGCCCGCTGTTACTGTGCTGGATACGGAGTCGCGTGGGGTGAAGAAGCCGCAGACTCTCAGAATCTGCATTGGAATTGGGATTGGAACATTAGAATCACAGAACTTTAGGGATTGGAAGGGACCTTAAAGACATCATCTAGTCCAATCCCCCTGCCACAGCAGGGGCACCTAGACCAAGTCACACAGGAACACATTCAGGGAAGTTTTAAATGTCTCCAGAGAAGGAGACTCCACAACCCCCCTGAGCAGCCTCTTCCAGTGCTCGGTCACCCTCACTGTGAAGAAGTTCCTTCTCATATTTATGTGGAACCTCCTATGCTCCAGCTTACACCCATTGCCCCTTGTGCTGTCACTAGATCATAGAATCATTAGAGATTGGAAGGGACCTCAAAAGTTCATGTAGTCCAATCCCCCTGCGACATTGAGCAGAGCCTGGGTCCATCTCTCTGACACCCATCCTTCACATATTTATAGACATTAATGAGGTCACCCCTCAGTCTCCTCCAAGCTCAAGAGACCCATCTCCCTCAGCCTTTCCTCGTGTTCTGCTTCGTTCATTGCTGCCTATCCAAGGGAACCAGCTGGCTCCGGGCAGTGTCATGGCAGCACACACAAAAGCAACCTTCACACCAAAACAACCAGACACTGGCATTCATCTGTACATGACAGCAGATAAAACCTTATGAAAAAGGAACTCTGTGTTGGTGTTTACTGCTGCAGTGGTCTTTTGGAACGGAAATGGTCGTTTGCCGTTGGATTACAAGGGCAGCGATGTAGATATGTGGGAGCTGCACTGCAGCCAGGCTGGAGCAGTGCCCGTGTGCACCGTTGGGTTGGATAAATATGGAGGTAGACATAATGTGATTTCCACATAAAGCTTGAAAAACGTGAACCGCTTTAACAAGAAGCAGTTTTGCTGTAGTAACTGCTGTCATAGTGGCAGTGCTGATTTATGCTGCTCTGTAGCCTGGCCGGTGTGATCCATTCCCCACTCTGCACTGTGCACGTAGGTGGTGCTCTGAGTCTGCTCCATGTTCCGTGCCAACAGTCCATTGATTCTCTCCAGTATTTCCCTTTTCTGTGGTTGTTGATTTTTACTGTAAGCAAGGTTTTGCTGACACTGAATTCACCAGCAATTCTGGTTTCAGAGAGAACAAGAGCTTATGTTCTTCCATTAGTTAAGTGTTCACATTGCCTTCCAAGAGCTGTGTTGGAACAAGTTGAGTCAGCAATTTTGTGCAACTCTTCCCCCTTTTCCCAACTCATATTTTATCTTCTCATTACTCCCGTCTTTTCTTCCCTTCAAGCTCAGGAGATCCGTTGAGATTAAGAATCTTTTGGATATCTATTCTGCTCAAGCAGTGTTCACAAAGCCCTGAGCTGCTGTGACACAGGGATGTTGACATAAGATCATCTGTGGGCAGTGTTTTGTGCTTGTACGTGGCTTTGTATGGAATTGCCTGGGCACAGTCTTCCAAGAGCATAGCTAGAGTAAAAAAACTAGTCAGTTGACTCCTCTCAAGCGCTTCAGTGAAACCTCTGTGGAAACTCACAGAAAATAGAAGAACTATTACAAAATATCCAGACATTGATTAATATCTAGAATATTGTACCGTGGAGCTACAGGTACAGTAATTTGCTGTGTTTGTAGCTTACAGATAGAAGGCAGCATCAACAAAGATGTGGCTGGGCTCTTGGTTCTGTGTAGTGTATTCAGTTGTGGTGCAGACCATTAGAGGTCTGTGATTTAGTGGCAAATATGTCAAATAAATGTGTTTGTAAAAGATTGCTGTGTCCAAGTTATTTGTGCACTTGTTTCAGAAGGGTTCTATTAACATTTGGATTGTGACTTTGCAGCTCTGTAGTCAGTATTTTTGTTTTGGATTAACTGCTTGGTAGAACTTCTCCCTGGGTGTTCCAGTTTGGTACAAAAGAATTGCAGTTCTTGACAGAGATACAAACCAAAATTGCTTCCATAGCAAGTGGAAAATGAGTCTAAATAAATATGACAGTCAGCTTTATGACTTGTTTCTGTATGGGGAAAAAAATATGATAAGTAGTATAGAATGTTAACGTTATCAGTTCTGGAGAGTGGACACTCCGTAGGGCTTGGACATGGATAAGACAGTATTTCCACACGAGTAATATCTAGTAGGAATCTTGGGTGCGTTTTAAAAGTTGATCAAGTGTTTGTGACTTGTGTTTGAAAGATAACAGACATAAAGGGAAAAAATATGACAAACATGGCAATTTATAATTAATTGAAATATGGAATGAAGTATGTTAGCTGGATGTAGGGTCTTATTTACTGTGGTATTGCCATAACCAAATATTAACGGCTTTAAATTTGTTGTATGATCTATGTATTGATTCTTGCTTGATGAGCTGATGGGGCCTAAAAGTGGGGATCATTTCTGATTCATTCTCATTTGTAGTCAATGACTGGGAAATATAGAAACGATAAAGCATTGAAGTTCAGGACTTCCACCACTAAATCCTTGGACCAGTAAACCCACTCCAATACTGAACTTAAAAAAACCCCTCAAAAGTGAAAAAGAGAAGGAATTAGGTGGAAAAGACATAAAGTAAAGCTTTTATTTTAACACCTTTCTTCACTTACCACTGGTTTTTATTTTACAAGGAAAATGCAGTTTTACAGGGTCTTTAAAAGACACTCAAAGATGGGCATGTGCCATTTGCTCAGGGCGAGAGAGAAGTTCAGATGAGCCCGTGCTCTTGTCGTTAAAAAGCTGACGATGTTGCAATATAACAGAAATCAAGACAAGACAAAAGTGGGAAAGACGATATGAGAACTACAGCTTGCTCTTATTTTCTTGCTCATCCTGGGGCAGGGCACAGTTGAAAGTCTTTTCATTTTATGGTACCTAGTTTCTGCTGCATTTACCAGATGGAACACATAGCTATACCCTCTCTGAGACGTTCCTATTGTGTGCTAAAATCCACCCACGTTAAGGGTGGAAATGCAGCAGCTGTTCCTCGCTGGTATTGCTAGAGGATCATTTCAGAGCACAGTCTTGGAGAATAGAGTGTAGCATTCATGTACACTCTTCTTACTATATTTCTGCACTAAAATGGGACAATTTCTTTTCAGAATTAGCTGTGTTTAGAGGACTTATTTTTTTACACTTGCTTAATTTTAAAATCATCTATTAATAGCAATTATTCGACTTATTCAAATCAATGGATTAAATGAAATCAATTAAATATAAACTAAATTCATTTATTCAAATAATATTTAAAAATTATTAAATCAATTTTTCAAATTACTTAATTTCTTGGTGGAAATCTTGACTTCTATTTCAAATTGACAACACATACTTGCTGTTGAATTATGTTAGGTGAGTGATATAGGGATGCACGTTCATTTTACATGATGTGCTGAGCATGTCTAATTCTTCCCATGGCAACTTACAACACTGCAGCCCTGACCCTCCTAGAGGATCCAAGTGTTTGGTAGCTAAAAAAAATATCACCTTTGTATCTTAATCTTTTTTTAATCCTTTTTTTAATGCTTCAAACAAAAGATACTACCCTAAATGTAGGGGAGTGGAAGGGAAACATCTTTGATCTGAACAGAGAGTGGAATGATTGTATTGAAAAGAATATTTCAGTGAGGTCAGGATAAGAAAGAGGATTGACAACCATGCACAAGAGAAGACTGAACACAGTGTTTGCTCAGAGAAAAAGCAGGATCGACGTTGTTTAACTTGATGTGAAGCCTTGGTCTCACAGGAAAGATGAAATACGATTGTGGAGAAGTACCAGCATTATATTTTTTATCAGCTGTATGGTCTAGGTATCCCACTGACCTCCTTTCAAACCTTTTCTTGAGTTCATTTTACAAGATAGAAGATGAAGGGGCTTATACTGCAGTGTGCTGAGCATTCCCAAATTGCTTTGTGCTTGCCTGGATTTCGCAAAGTGCCCCTCTCTTGACTTTTTTCATGCTGTCCAGTGTATTATCCGAGTTAAATACTGCTTATCCTAGCTTATCAGAAGTGGCAAAAAGAGCAGAAACATAGCCATTTCATTGTGGGTTGGCTGAACTATGAGCTTCCCATGCCTTGTGTTTGGTAGAGTCTATGCTCCGTCAGAGCAGCATCTCTCCTGCCTGATGAGGGAGGAAGGACCTCAGTAGAGTCAACATGTTCCACCACCCACAATCTGGTCTAAAGCAAATCAGTCTGGTACTGCTGCTTCAGCAGCTTCATAGCTTGCCCTAGAGTGGTTGGAACTGACTTGGAAACTCTCCTCCTGAAGTAGTCTAAGCTTTCTCCCTCCTAGTTATAGCTGCTTCTCAGACACCCTCCACCTTGGCAACAAGACTGTGTTAAGCCCTGGGTTACAGGTTCATTTGGCTTTGAACTATGTAGCTGCAGAAAAGCTAAATAGTAAAACTTTGGAAGTTTACTTCTAGTAACAGCTACTGAGAATCCCTAGAGGGGGGAGCAAAATTGAATATGTAGCTAATTACACTGTTCAGAGAGAGATTTAATTGAACTGTGGGGTTGGAGGTGATTAAAAACTTTCTCTGGGCTTTCAATTTTTGAGAGCACTCTGTGTTCAGAATTGTGGGGAGTTTTTTGGGAAGAAATGGCTTTTGTATAAGGTCAGCAGTGCACCCAAAGGTGTGCCAAGAGGAACGATGTCAGACGCATTACTGACAGAGCGGGATACAAAAGACAAGTATTGCTTCTTTAAGCCAGGGCACGGGGCTTTAGCACAGATCAGAAGCGGTGAAAAAGAAAACTCATTAATAGGGTATGAATTGGCATTTAACATCTATGGGCTTTCCAGATGCGGTGGTCACTCAAAAATCTATTTCCTGGTGTTACAAAAGAGTAATGACTGTTCTCCCAGAACTAATGAGAGTCTGAGTCAGCATCTGAAGCTTCGTGACAATAATGTATGGATGGCTCTAGCTGGAAAATGTTTGACCTTCTGCAGAATTTCAGGATTTAGGGCTCTGGAATAGGCAGTTGGCAGTGGCATTATTGGTTTGATAAGGGGAGATGCTGTCTAAAACTCCAATGCTTTACTAGGAAGAATTACTGAACTGGGCTGTTTTTAAAGAAACAAGGAAAACACCCTCCAAAAACCTAAACCAAACCTTTTTGGGAAAGCTTTGGGAGTGAAAATTAAAAGCTTGTTGAAAAATGCTAAAACTGCTGAGTAGACTAAATTCACTAACAGAACACCCCCCAAACCCTACAAACCCTCACCAGGAAATGATTGCCTGAGAGTTTATGTCAGTAGTTGGCATCACTGAAATCTTTCCCTGAATGAAAGCTTCAGCATGTGGAATTGTGTGAGAGGTAGCAAAAGTCACCTGACAATGAGGAATGTTTAAGGCACTTTCTCACTTGTTGGGACTTCACCTTGCAAGTTAGCTGCATGCTCTTGATGCACGCAGTCCTACTAAGTGCACCAGTTGGCTGCAGACTTGGGCTCTCCTCTAGTTCAACCTTTATATCTTCATTCTTTCCCATATAAATTCAAGATTTACTTTGAAGTTTCTTGAGCATCCAGCCACGCAAGAGACAACGCGTAGCTGTTAGGCATCTGTCGACTATCTAGCATCTATTCCAGTGCCTCCATCTGTGGGTGCGGTCTGCCCTTCATCTGCTGATGAATGAGGTTTTCACAATTACACCAAACTGAAGCGTGATTCCTCACCCCGATTACTCTAGGAGTTAAAGATCCCACATGTTTTGGGATGAGGAGGTGGAATGTTGACTTGAGGTTTTGAATTTCACACTTGACCCTCGTTGCTTTTGTGGTATTGGCTCCTTGGGATGTGAGTAGGAAATCACCACGTCATTTACTCAGTTCTGTTTAGTGCAGTTACTAAAGAAGAAACCCTTCAAATGCTTCATTGTTCCATGAAATGAATTTTGACAAGTGCCCAGAAATATGCCTCAGACTTTGACCTTCCGTTTGTAGGCAAAGGTAGATAACAGCAATAGAGATAAAAATGAGATAGTGACTTCAGGCAACACGGCAAGAGATTATAAATCTAAAGATTTATCCCTTGAGCTGCAGCAGAAGAATGAAGTTTTAATTCTGAGTGGCTCTCTAAGTGAGCCAATGACTCTTACAGTTGTGGCTCATCAGGATGTCTACCTGGGAAGCCTGGTCAGTCTGTCTCGTGCCTGTATGGACTCTAAACGAGGCAGAAAGTTGTGTAATCTGAGCACATACATCACAAGAGGTGCTTATGGGACTTTAATTCATGACTAATTATTTCCATAACTCTGTGTGGAAGTCAAGCTCAGGCTTCCCACAGCCCTGAGAGGCTGTGCCCAGCATGGCTGGATGCCCTGTCTGGTGAGCTGCTGCCTTGACGTCGAAAAGAAGTCACAAAAGCCTTTGAAAAACAGAGAGATCTTGACCCTGTAGCCTGCGATCTGGGCATTTAGTGGTTATTGTGGAGCCTAGATTTTGTCTCCTGCTCGCCGAGGTGCTAATGGGTTTTGTGGCAGAAACAAGCCAACCACTTCTCTTTGGAGCTAGCTAGTAGCCACAAACACTTGTCCTGTACAGAGGCTCTCTGAATGGGATATGTTCTGCTGTAGGGTTTTTTTCTTAATTGCTAGGCAAAAGCTTATTGAAATCCAGAACAAGGCTTGATTTTGTCTATCGTTCTTGGGGAAGACTAAGAGTAGATTTAGAAACGTAACTTCAGTAGCCTCTGAGAAACTTTCAACACTTTAGAGTGCAGAGTAATTGTAGCACAATGCAGTTCACGTTTCAAATGAAGTGTGGCGGTATCTTGGCTCTGCTGAACTCAGTACGTTTGAGAAGGATCTTCTTCCCAGTGAGGGTGAAGGAGCACTGGAAGAGACTGCCTGGGGGCTTGTGGAGTCTCCTTCTCTGGAGATGTTTAAAACCCACCTGGATGTGTTCCTGTGAGACTTGGTCTAGGTGATCCTGCTGTGGCAGGGGGATTGGACTGTATCTTTCAAGGTCCCCTCCAATCCCTAATGATTCTATGACATTGAAGTGCTGAAGTGGGGCCAGAGAAGGGCAATGAGGCTGGGGAGAGGTCTAGAAAATAGAAGTCTTCTGCTGTGAAGAGCAGCTATGGGAACTGGGGTTATTTAGTCTAGAGAAGAAGATGCTGAGATGAGATGTTATTGCTCTCTACAACTAACTCAAAGGAAGTTGTAGCAAGGCTGGGGCTGGTCTCTTCTCTTCTCTCAAATTACTAATGATAGCACAAGGGGAAATGGCCTCAAGTTGCTTCAGGGAAGGTTTAGATTGCATCTTAGGAAGTTCTTTCCTGGGAGAGAGGCTGGGCACTAGAACAGGCTGCCCATGGAGGTGGTGGAGTCACCATCCCTGGAGGTATTTAAAAAACAAGTAGCTAGAGCACTTGAGGCTGGGGGTTAGGGAGATGCTGGGCTGAGGGTCGGATGTGATGATCCTGGAGGTCCTTTCCAGCTGTGATAATTCTATGATTCTTGGTACTACTTTTTTAAGCAAAGCTTGCTTGCTTGCAAGTTGCATTACTAGATGCTGCAGTTGAGAAAGCATTGTTTGGTTGAAACAAGGACATGATATGAAAGAAATTATGTCCTCTCAGCTGCTTGAATTGCTATAAATAAGCTGTCACTTGTTTCCTCTCCTGAATAATAAGGGTACCATGATTTAACTGTTTTACACTGTTGTAACAAGGATCAATTCACATTTATATGGCACATATGAAACACTGATGTTCTAAACGCTGTTCTGGCACAGTTTTAAACTCTTTTATTCACTTCAGAAGTGACAACTGCAGGATGTGAACAGTAACCTGAAGCACAGAAAGAATTGTTTGAGTCCAGGGCTAGAGCACACATTGGATGTGACAAATGAGCATCTTAATTTTCACTTTGGTTTGCATTTACCTTTGATACTGAACCCATCCATACAGCGTGACCTCTTGTCCTACGTGAGCAGAACGCAGCTCTCCACAAGTGTTGGTCCGAGCAACAAAGCTATTGAGGTCTTAAATAAAAGTAACAAATTCTTGTGAGGCTTTTGCAGACAAGCAAGAGAAAACAGAGAGTCACCCCCTCTGCAACACCAATACAATTTAGACACAATGAATCCACATATCCCACACATGACTGCTGTAAGTTATCAGGACATAAACACAACATGAAACTATCCTACAAAAGTTTCGAAGAGGAATTACTTCTATGCCTCAGTCAAATTTTCCTAGAGAAATCTGAACAGTTTTGCTGCAGATTGCAAGGGCAAGAGAAGGAAAAGCTGAGGCACAATAACAATTTCTATGTTCAGATCTAGAAGATGCAGCAGAAAGGGAACTTGACAAGCCAAGACTAAAACATTAACACCCATCATGTGGTTGCAAATTTGACAGTTTCCTGCCTGTAACTTGTGGTTAGACTTGAGCCACAGGCAGAATTTCCACAGACCCCAGTGTGCCTGGTATTACAGCATCACATACTGGTGGGGTTGGGAGGGACCTCTGGAGACCATCTAGTCCAACCTCCCTGCCAGAGCAGGATCATCTAGAGCAGATCCCACAGGAACAGTCCTCCGGGTGGGATTCTAATGTCTCCAGAGCGGAAACTTCACAGCCTGTCTGGGCAGCCTTGGCCAGTGTCTGCCACCCTCACCGAGAAACAGTTAAAAAACAAAGGGCACCATTTACATAAAGTGATAGAGATTCAGCTTGCAAGGAGAAATTTGGTGGATACTATTACCTAGACATATAAATATCTATAATAATATTAATTAACCTGCCTTGATCTCTTCATCACAGCCTTTACAATTAAAACAGTAGAGAGCACAGAAGCTTGTTTTACAACTACTAGGTCAGGCACTAATACGTAATTAAGCTGCTTACAGAGTGCGGATCACAGGAGAAAAGGGGTCAAAAAGCAAAGGAAAAGCTCAGGAAAAATTAATAATGAAAAAAATAAATTAAGACGAGGTGGCTTTGACACACTTCACATGCCAAAAGGCAAATAAAATAATGATTCACTTTTAAAAACTGACTCAGGCTCAACTTATCACGAGTGGGCCAGTGCAGGCTGCTCTGACCCGGGTCCCAGGGCCAAACCAAGTGCCAACCATGACCCGGAGCAGCGCGGGATGAGGGCGAACAGACAACTGCTTCTTCTCTCACCTGGAACCGCCGAAGCAGAGGCCGCCCGGGCCAGCCCTCGGGCCAGCGGGGCCAGCAGTCGGGGAAGAGGCATCTTCCAGCGACACGGGCCGTTGACAGCCCCGCGGGGGTTAACCGGAACAAACCCCGACCTTTCCCACTTCCGCGGGGTCTCTTCCGCTCGGCGCTAAGATGGCTGCAGGCGGGGCGGGCCGCGACGCGCGGGGGCTGACGGGACGCGGGTTCAAACGGCGGGCGGCGGAGCCGGGGAAGGCCCCGGCCATGGAGGCGGTGGCCACGGCACTGCCAGCGCGGCCCAGCTCCAGCGCGGGGCGGGGGCGGCTGTCGTGTGGGCTGCCCTTCGAGAGGAGTCATGGGCGCTTCGGTCTCAGTCCCGTTGGGCGGCTGCTGCTGCCGCCGCCGCCGCCACCACACACAGAGGTAGGGCCAGGGAGCGGTGTGTCACCATCCCCCCGCTGCTAATTCCTAGGGCCTGAGTCCCTCTGCAAGGCCGGAGGAGATTAAGCTCTCGTGTGCTGCGCTTTAATATTGTTTTCCTAAATCTTTCTGGTTTTGCTCGCCAGGAAGACACGGATCCGCAGAGAGCAGCGCTACTGCTGCGCAGGCAGTGGACCCTGTACAGCGTGAGCCCCCTGTACCGCTTCTCCGGCTCCCGCCTCAAGGGTTACGCCAGGCTGCTCGGTGCCTTCATCGCTGCTGAGAAGCAGAAGGGGCTGGCGGTGGAAATAGGAGTTGAGCTGGACGTCAAGGTGGTCCTCTCCAGCTTCCCAGACCTGAAAGGCAGTGATCAAGACCAGGCTGCTCTTCTCGTGCAGGTAAGGAGTAGCCTAGTGGTTCTGATGATTGTGACTTGTGTTTGACAAGCTGCTTTTCTGTCATAAATGCTCTATCGCTTAAAAAAGGCACTGAACCCTGGCTGTATGGTGTAACTATTGTAGTATCTTATGAGGAACAGCTGAGGGAGCTGGGGCTGGTTAGTCTGCAGAAGCTAGAGGGGAGATCTTACTGCTATCTGCAACAAGGAGTGTGTAGAAAGGTGGGAGTTGACCTCTTCTCACAAGGAAGAAGTGACAGGACAAGAGGAAATGGCCTCAAGTTGCACCAGGGGCAGTTTAGGTTGGCCATGAGGAAAAACTTCTTCCTGGAAAGGGTCCTCAGGCCTTAGAACAGGCTGCCCAGGGAAGGGCTTGAATCGCCATCCCTGGATGTGTTTCGTAGTTGTGGAGATCTGGAGTTTAGGGACAGAGTTTAGCACTGGGTTGGGACAGCTGGATTAGTAGTTGGACTTGGTGATGGTCTTTTGTAACCATAATGATTCTTTGAATCTATGATCTGTTGAGATTTAATAAAATCCTGTTTTTAACTAGAACAGAGCATCTCATTGATATGTTTCGTTACAATTTTGAGTTAAACCCTAGTAAGACCAGAGAGACAGACTTATATGGAACAATCATTGTTTAATGTTTTTATTTCAGCAGTCAACTTAGTACAAGAATTTGGTTTGCTTAACTTTCTTGGAGTAATTCCACTTTTCAACCATAGATCTGGTCTAATTAATACTTCTGAGTAACTGCATGAGCTTTACAGAACAAAATGCTGCACACAGGGTCCTGAGAAAATCATTTCAACTGTTTGATAGAAGTTATTAAACAAAACCTACTTTTGCCTAAAAAAATGAGTCCCTCTAGCTCTGTAGCAATAAAATTCTGATTTTTCTTTCCTATCTCAGCTTTCTTCAAGATCACAATCTTCCAGAAAGAACTCTGAAGAGAAACTTGTGTGGTCAGGCTGCTTTTGCTCTGTGTTTGGAGATTGTCTTTCTGAGACTGTGACAGAGGACTTCACTTGTTTGCCTCTGTTTCTCGTTAACGGGGCAGAGAAGTACACATCCATTGTTGGAAGCTGGTTTCAGAAGACTTTTGACTGCTGCTTCCGCCGTTTAACCATCAGCCCTCTCAATCTCAGCTGGATGGCAGCTATGTGGACTGCATACAAGGTGGACAAAACTGCATCTGCCATGGAGCTTGTTTTCTCCGTCCCCTGCCTCCCTCAGCCTCTGGATATTTCATACTCCATTCATGCAGAAGATGCAAAAGCTCTGTGGGACACAATACAGAAAACTCCAGGAGAGATCACTCAAGAAGAGGTGGATGTCTTCATGAACTGTCTTTACTCTCACTTCCACAGACACTTTAGAATCCACTTGTCAGCTACAAAACTGATTAAAGTTTCTACTGCAATTGCCTCAGCACACTGTGATGGGATCATAAAGGTGAGGATTCAGGTAGCAGGTCACCATAAGTAATGCTGGGCAAATAAAATAGCCATGTCTGTCTAGGAAAACATTGCTTTTAGAAATATAAAGTTTTGTGTTTCTTACGCATAATTTCCTACAAGCAGTTGTTAAACTCACCTTTTATTAGTCATGATTAGACCTGGAGTTGGGGCAGCCATCAATACAGTATATTACTGTAGAAAGTTTATGTAAGTGCAGTTACTTCAATCTATGTATGAGATGCTGACTTCACTGTTCTGGGTACAGAGGTACAGTTAGAGGCTACAGCTGGGACCCCACTCATGCACACCTCTTCTGGAGCCTGAGTTGTTCAAAGGGTAGAAAATAAGCTTTGGTGGGAATCATCTCTTAACTCCTGCCTGCAGTAGGATAACTGCAGACACCTCCTAATGTTAGTGTTACATCGCTTATTTTTACCTGTACTAGTTTAGGAGTGACTACAACAACTTTTTAATGTTGTAGGTAAGTAAACACAAGAGATACTCTGCTGAAAACCTTCCAAGGAAGAGCTCTCTTCTGGAATGTGTATGATGTAAACTCATACATGGCTCTTTTGCAGGGGAGAATACTGAATTCAAGTCAGCCATGTATTCAGTATGAGAAAACTGGAGTAGTCAAGGAAATGGGTGTAGTCTCATTTCCTCCAGGAAGAAGTTGAAGCACTAAGATTCTCACCTTCCAAAAAGCTGCAGTAGGAGAAGGGTGTTGCTTAGGTCCCCCACTTCCTATGGGACAGGACCAGAAGTCAGAAGGCTCTGAGAGAAGCATGTAAACAACATGTTTTCTCCATAGCCAGGACCAAAATAATAAGAGAAACCACTTGCAAACAGTACCACAGAATGACTGATCACCTGGAACCTTGGGCAGTTGTTTTCCAACTGTTTAAGGGTGTTGAAATCTTGCAACTGCAATTTTTTTGTTTCTTTTTTGCAGTTTTTACAAAGCCAGTACCTGACCCAAGTGCTGATGCTACTGACGGAACTAGCCATCTCTCAGATTCAGTGAGTCATTCCAACAAATCTCCAAACTATGAAAATGTACTGTTGGAAGTTATATGCTGAGAAACCAACTGGATACATCTTCTTTCCTTTCTTCCTGGTTGTCTGAAGTTGGACTCTAACTTGTGTATTTATCTCCATAACTCTCTGTAATTCAACATCATGCACAGCAAAGACAGTTTTTCTCTAGAGCTGGGCTATAGTACAAAGTTCTAATAGTTTCATAAGCATTTTAGTTTGTCATAGTCATTCCCTTCATTTATGTGTAGATGCTAGCCAGGGGCTTGGAGATACATGTCAATAAGTTGTTTGTTTTTTCAAACAGCAAGCTGGCTTTCATGTTAACTTGATTATAGCCTAAGCAGGACAGGTCTCAGCTAAGGTGTCACTGCTCTTGGGCCAGTCTAACTGCCAAGACAGTCACACCTGAGAAGGGAGGGGTACATAGTCTACAGCCCAGGGCAGAAAAGCCCAGCTTTCCAAGGTCCTTTAAGGCCATTTGGTGCAATGGTCATGAAACATTCATCTGTGTCTCAGATGGGCTAAGTGAATGGCATGACACTGACACCTGCCTTGTGTCTCCAGCCTCTTGTTCCTCTCAGACAAGTGAATACAGAGGAAATAGAGTTCTATGTATAAACAAGATACTTACCATGTTTTGCTTGACGTTTGTAATGCTGGATGTTGTAGGCCAGGGAGGTCTCGGTGCTGTAGGTGCTAGATTTTATAGATCTCTCCTTTCTATAGCATGTAGGTAAGTAAAGTACTCAGAGATAGTGCCTGCCATAGCTTAAATGAGGACAAAGCATACAGTTATCTTTCTTGTATTACAGCACTAAATAAAATATTTGCCATCTTTTGCCAATGGACTGGTATTGAATAAAAAGTGAAGACCACCTATGCCTGATTAAATATTTACTTGTACAGTGCTTATTTCCATCTGTAGCTCACCTGACTCAACAGCTCATGGTTACCTATTAAATAATTCTGTGAGCAGCACAATGTAAAGACTAGCGTTCCATACAATTCACTTGTAACAGCTTCATGCGTGTGCAGCATCTGATGAGTTTGTGCCTAAGCAAGGATGTAAGTTTTCCCTTCTGTCAGCTGTCACTAAAATCATTCTTCATTCTTTTCCCCAGCAACAGTGAGATGAACCAGCCATTCAAATGTGTAACTGACATGACACAATCACATGCCTGGTTTTTAATAGAATCATTAGGGATTGGAAGGGACCTCGAAAGATACCTAGTCCAATCCCCCTGCCACAGCAGGATCACCTAGACCAAGTCACAAAGGAACACATCCATATTGTCTTCTAGAAGTTCTAAGCACCTGCAACATAGGCTTTAAGATGAAAGTACCT
>JAOXOE010000698.1:5850749-5872029 GCA_028565055.1 Phoeniculus purpureus
ATTAACTCCTGGGAACTTGAGGTGTGAGGAGCAGATGGCACAGGACCATAGACTCCTCGAATGGGCAGGGTTGGAAGCGACCACAGGATCATCCAGTTCCAACTCTCCTGCCATGGGCAGGGACACCCCACCCTAGATCAGGCTGGCCAGAGACTCATCCAGCTTGGCCTTAAATGCCTCCAGGGATGGGGCCTCAACCACCTGTTGTAATCTGCACTGTTAGTAATCTATTTCTAGAATTAGCCAACTAAGTACACACTTTTTATATACTTGTTGAAGATGAATTATTTTTCTGTATAAAGGTGGAAGTCTGTAGAGTTGCAACTTACCCTGGTAAAAGCAGCTAAATAGTCGTCTAGTCTTCTAAAGGTCTTGACAGTGCAGCAGCTGTTTAAACTATCACTCCTGGTCCTCTAGTTTCCTCTTATGAGGCATCCTAAACATCCTACTTTTACTCAGTGTTTCTCTCAATCGAGACAGCAAACTTGAATGTAACTGGTACCTGTATTTAATTTAAAAACATGACTGTTACACTCATGACTTAGTTTTGAATCTAATGCTCAGCTCTTTCCAACAAAATGACATAGATGATCCTTAAAAACTAAGTTTTGTTCTTTTAATCTCCTCTTTGCCTTACAGTATGTGAATCTGCAGAGCCTAAATTTGAACTACAGCCACACTCAGCTTTCATATGTGATGCTTTGCTATGTATGTGGTATCTGCTTTAGCCTGGAATGAAGTTTCTTCTCTTTATCAGCAAATTAGGGACGTAACTACAATTCAATGAGCAGAGCTACATTTGGCCATGCAATGCAGATGTTTTCTTCCAGGAAGAGGGTTCTGAATGATGAGAGGAAGTCACAGATGAGACCAAGCTAGGGGGCAAACATCCATCTGCTGGAAGGAAGATGTTGCAGAGAGCTATGTCCAGGCTGGGTCAATGGGCAGAGGTGTAACAGGGCCAAGGGCAGAGTCCTACAATTTGGCCACAATAACCTCCTGCAGCTAGACTGGGGGACAAGTGGCTGGAGAGCAACCTGGCAGTACTGGGTGACAACTGGTTGAACAGGAGCCAGCAGTGTGCCCAGGTGGCACAAAAGGCCAATGGCATCCTGGCTTGTATCAGGACTAGCACAGCCAGCAGGACTAGGGATGTAATTCTCCCCCTGTACTGGGCACTGGTGAGGCCTCACCTTAAACACTGGGGACAGTTCTGGGCCACTCGCTTCAAGAAAGAGATTGCTCCTCTAGACCTCCAGTCCCTCAAAGAAGCTGGGGAAGGGACTGGAAGTAAAGTCTGATGAGGAGAGGCCAAGGGAGCTGGGGGTGTTTAGTCTGGAGGAGACTCAGAGAGGACCTTATCCCTCTCTCCAACTACCTGAAGGGAGGTTGTAGACAGGTGGGGGCTGGGCTCTTTTCCCAGACAGCTAGCAACAGGAGGAGAGGGTAGGGCCTAAAGCTGCCAGGGGAGGGTTAGGTTTGAAGTTAGGAAGCCCTTCCTCATGGAAAGGGTGGATCAGATGCTGGAATGGATTACCCAGGGCAGTGGTGGAGTGTCCATCCCTAGAGGTGTTTAGGGACAGACTGAGCATGGCCCTTAGTGCCCTGGTCTAGCTGATTGTGGTGATGTTAGGTCATATGCTGGGATTGATGATCTTAGAGGTCTTTTCCAGCCTCAATAATTCTGTGGTGTGCTTGTAAGCAGTGGAAGGCAACCAGTTTTAAGCTGGTTTTACTTGGGGTGGTATCTGGAAAAAAAACATACCCCAAACCCAACAGCATCTGTGTCCGTAAGAACTACACAAATGCATAAACCAATGTGTTCACCCAAAAGGAATAAAGCAAGAACAGGATAGAAGAAATTTATTAAGATAGCACTATTTATACAAGTTACTCATGCTAGAAAAAAGCATAAATGATACATGTAAACATTTGTTTACAGAATACTTGTTTTCCTTGTAAAGGTGCAAATGATCTTCATATGTAAACACAAGAATACCAACCTTTAGGAGAAAAGGGGCTTTAAAAAAAGTTTTAATGACCCATGTATTACTGTAATTTTTAATGTTGTCAAGCACATTAAAGTTGGAGTTACATGAAGTATGAAGTTAAAGAACTTAAGATGTCAGCACTGCCTTATTCATCTCAAGCATTTACAGTCCTCTTACTCTTTTAAAATCCAATTTTTCAGTAAGGTCCAAAATGTTCTATCAGGTGCAAAAGGTCATTCTCTAAGATGGAAATTACAGTACAAATACATTGGAACCATTGAGTCTAGAGTTCTTTCTTCGTGTCCCCCCACCGCTGGGTGCCTCTACAGTCACTGAAACATGACAATTACAATGGGAGCAAACAGTCTCTCCCTCCAAACTCCTTAATGAGCCTCACACTTTTCTCTGCTCTAAATAAACACAGGCAAAGTGCATAAGTTACTAAAAGGGAGGGTCCCACCTCCTCTCAGTCACTATTTTACAACAGGAGTTCTAAAGACACAGCCAGGAGGGCAGCTAAGACGTTGCTGGTCTAAGCTTTTTTCAGCAGGAGCTGCCTGTGGATCTGCTGCTCTAGCAAGAACCTGAGAAGAGAGTGTTGATCTAGGCCAGTCAGAACTAACTGATGACACCTGCATCCCAACTTCAGACAAGAACTGGTGTTGAATAGACAACATGAGAAAGAGTCTTGTAAGTAAACAGCCAGTTGTTTCTAAGTTCATATACAGTGGAGGGGAGAGACAAGAGCTGAACTTTTGTACCATACACTGTACAGTAAAAAGGCATCATTTAAAATCCTTTTCACTCTCATCCTTTTTGGGCACTTTACTTATTCAGCTGATAGATGAGAGTTCTGGTTCTACTTCTTGCCTCCAGCAAGACTGAAGAGATAGTCAGGGCACCCATTCTCATAGAATTTGTTTACTCTAAGAGACCCTAAAACATACCACAAGGGTTGGAACCACAACAGCTGTCAGGACACAGCCCTGCTCTAACCACCATTTTCTCAAAACTCAAATCTCATAGGCACATATACATATATATAAAATACATACATATGTGCAACACCTCTGTATATAAAAAGCTGGGATTATCACTGTGAGCAATACAAAGAAAATACATGAAACAAATTAAATGAAAAAATAAATATACTCTGCGCACAGAACAGCTCCTGTGCAAAGGTGGCACCTTGCAGGTCAAGTACTTTTTTTTTCCTCCAAAGCTCTCTGTAAATAAGGCAAAAGCAATGTTTTTCTGTATCGCTCTCCTCTTTCACCCAGCACTCACAGCAGGAGGGAAAGCACAAACCCTCTCTCCCTGCCAGACTCCAAGTACAGCATGTAGTCCCTATACACATCAGCATTGTTTATGCTACAATAGCTTGTACAGTTTGGTTTATTCAAAAAAACGTTAATGATTTAGAAAAAAATACGGACATAAGCAACACTTCTACTTTTGTCCAGTAGTTCCCCGGAGTCTGACAACGTGGTCTCACAGAAGTCATTTTTTTAATTCCATAGAAAGAGTCACCGGCACAGAGTTACATTGGATCTAGACCGTGCATACCAGAGCTGCAAAGAGGTCCAGTGTCAACAAGTCTCTTCAGTTTTTCTAGGAATGAGAACCAAGGGATCTCCCTCCCTCTTGCTGCTTACCATATATGGGATTCACAGTGTGTCATTTTGATAACACCTACTCCTCCACCCAGCCGCCGGTAGTTCATCCCGCCGTACAGCCTGCAAAGACAAGGTTGCTGTGGTCACACTGGTGCCGCTCCTTCCCAGAGTTAACCATGGGAAAGTCTGAACCAGCTTTATGGAGCACAGTTACACCATTGATAACCTCTGGTTAAAGCTGACCATGGCAATAGGTTGGCTAGCAGTCATCTTCTAGACTTCCACAGGAAACTGCTTGTGTTTGCTAAGACATTTCTCTCTCTAAACAAACTGCTGCTCATTTTGGCACCAGAGTTGTGTGTTACTCAAGTGATCACTTGGTTTCTCCCTGTCTAGTGACTTTCAAGACAGAAGAGAACTTCGCAGGCTGTAGCCGACCTTAAGCTACATTTTGAGTAACGCAAAAGTGTTCGCTACTCGCAATGCAGCTATTTTATATTTCTAATATCTTAAACGTAGTTGCTGTAACCAAGATATAACACACTGCAAGCACCATCTGTTTCTCCAAAATATGTTACTGAAACAGCGCCTGCTTTTCTGATCCTTGCAGACTCCAGCACCCACTCATTTCAGCTGCACATTGCCCTCAGTGCCACTGAAGTCTGCTGGCAAAAAGAGGAGAAGCAAGTTCTTCAAACAGCTCCTACCAGTGCAATCTGTTAAATCCAAGTTGTGTTGGAAGTACTTCTCAGTCAGACT
Organism: Phoeniculus purpureus; assembly: GCA_028565055.1. NCBI lineage: Eukaryota > Metazoa > Chordata > Aves > Bucerotiformes > Phoeniculidae > Phoeniculus > Phoeniculus purpureus. The sequence goes on from JAOXOE010000698.1 coordinate 5,855,116, forward strand.
ACACATCATACAAAAAAAAATCCTTCATGGAGCAAGAAGCTGAGCAGAAAAAGCTGAGAAAAAAAAGTCACAGGTGCTGACCAGCAATACTGAATGCAGCACGAGGAAAATACACATAAGCCAGTATCTTGATCAACCTCCCAATGTCCAGGAATGCTGTCCTGGACAGCAACTCCTAATTGTAGACCTGTTAGTGTCACTGGGAGCAGCTGATCCCACTCCACTGAGAAATGGGAAGTCAATATTAATCTCCCTTCAACTGGTTCTCTCAGCCATAGCTCAATAAACTTAGGGAAATTCCTTCACTGCTGCTCATGACGTCTTTTCTCAGCAGGAAAAGGTTAATCTACTAGTATTACCAGGCTGGAAAGAATAAGGACATTAAATACTTTCTATTCCCCATCTCTGCCAGATTGCTAAAAGCAGCAAGAGTACACATAGGAGCTTGAAATTTTATACTAATTAGATCCGGGAATAAATACACAAGCAATTGCTTTCAAGTGTAGTTATGACTAGAAAAGGAAAAGTAGCTTTCCTGGTCAGTACATAGTTTTGATCTGCAGTTACGTGTTATTTCTCTCAGCTTGGAAAAAAGATAAAATTCTTCTAATTTTCATCTTTCATATTTACAGGGGAAGAACATTGTATACTCAAAGTGTTCTGCTTCAGCTCTTCCAAAAGGGTCTGAGAATCAGAGCTGCAGCTTGAAAGCAAAAACTGAGTAGGCTGACTTGCACATCATGAGTGTGAGCTCCTTCTGCTAAGGACAAGCTTAGCTTTAGTGGGAAACAGGAGAGACTCAGCCCAAAATAAACACAAGGAGTCTCTCTCTTTCTCTCTCTCCATGTGGATCTTTACTGATATTTCCAAAAGCAGTACTCAAAAAAAAAAAAAAAAAAATCAAACCAGGTTTCAACTTGCCAGCCAACAAGCCTGCTAAATCCTTTATTTTCACTGGGTCTCCATAACCTACCTGCACACCATTTCCCACCTGCAGAAGATGCAATGAAGTTTTAGTCATTAAATCTGTTGGGATAGTGTGCTGGAAAACACTATGGAAAACTCAGTCCCATTTTAATTAAAATGGGATCAACAGTTGGAATTCACCCCTTTCTCATTTGGCTGGGACAGCTGCAGCTGGAGATCACTTTCATAAACTTGTTACCTCCAAGTGTTAGCATCTGGATCAAACACCTCAATGGTCTTCAAGTACGTTGTGCCATCAAACCCCCCTACTGCCATCAGCTGTCCATTCACCACAGCAAGGCCAACCTGCAAAGCAACCACCACAAATAGTAGCTATTTAGCTTGGGTGTCCTGAAGAGTTAAAATTAAAGCATTGATAAAAGGATTTTAAAAGTATGTTTGGTGAAAAGCAGTCTGCAGTAGAGAGGGGAGGGGGAAAGGGCCAAATAAAATAACCTATAAAGAACAAGATGTGAAAAGCTAAGTAAAGTATGTGTCTTAAAATAGAGACTCTCATAAAGAAAAGGCACGGAGTTTTCCTTATTACTGGCTACAAGAACTGCTTGAATGATAACTGATACAGCAGAACCATTATCTACTCTACCAAGGCCATTACTAAACCCTGTCCCTAAGCTCCAGATCTCCACGACTATGAAACACATCCAGGGATGACCATTCAACCAACTCCCTGGACAACCTGTTCCAAGGCCTGAGGACCCTTTCCAGGAAGAAGGTTTTCTTCATGGCCAACCTACACTTCCCCTGGCACAACTTAAGGCCATTTTCCCTTGTCCTGCCACCCTTCTGCAGCAGCACAAAATGGCCCAAGCCTCAAACAGTTTAGGCAGGTTACTTTCAGTGACATTGCATTGAATGACAGAAAAAAACAACAAAAACAGTGTAAAATAGCTTTGAAGAAGTTAGAAAACTCAGGAGGGTTGCAGCTACAGATGCACCCATTGAGCAGTTTCTACAAAAAGCAAATACAGAAACAGCTGATGAAAACTCAATGCCTAATGAGTAACTGAAAAGGATAGTGTTGGACAGGGTATATGCTTTGAGGTGAGAAAGACAGACATATTCAGTGCTTCCAAAGCCAGCAGTTGCTCAAATGATACTTGCCTCACCAGACACTGAACATACAGACAGAATCCACTCTTTACTATTTTATCCAGTATCCACTCATAAATATTCATAACATTTGCACCTGCCCAAACACAATGACTAGTTAAAACACTCACATGTTAATCTTTTGTTCACATGTCTACAGAAAGCATGAAGATTAGCAGCTGATGAGAGCATACTGTCACTCCCCATACTCACAGGATTTGCTGAAGAGAGGCAACAAACTAAGTGAAAGCCCAGAAACTCTGTTCAATCCCACATTTCAAGACAACAAAAAGACTTTGCTGGAAGTTTGTATCTAAACCTGTTTGCCCAGTTTCCCAGCTCTTTCTTCTGGGCAAGTAGGTATGTTCGTCTCTTAATTCATCCGAAGAGACTAAGGTACTAATTTTGATAGTGTTCTCTAACAGTGCATCATATGAAATATGGCTATGCCTCCAAGTAAACTTAGAGAAATCCTCTGCTTCAGGCCTAAGTAGTTGACTCCATACAAAAGAGACCAAGACTACTAAAAGAGACCCTTAAATGACTCCATTTCTCCACCTTTGGACATGTTAAAAAGCTGACTATGGTGTGAAGTGACTACTGCTTCATTCTCCAGCCTCGCTGAAGGGCATGGACTTTGGCAAACCTTTCCCCTCACAGAAAAAGTGAAGGTACAGAGGAAACAAGAGAAAAACCTCGCAAGAGGACACACTACCCTGTGCTCTCACCATATGATTAGACAAGCAAATGAAGCCAAACTCACTCCGCTCCGGCGGGATGTCATGGCCACAACAGGGGACCACTGGTTGGTTCGAGGGTTGTATCGCTCAGCACTACTGAGCTCTGTCGTATCGTCTCTGCCTCCCACAGCATATATCATGTCTTGGTACACTGCACAGCCCAGATGCTTCCTCCTTGTCCCCATGGGTGCAATTGTGTGCCAGCGGTTCTCCTGGGGATTGTAGCGTTCCACTGCAGAGGAAACGACACAGCTTAGGACAAGAGGACTGGCAGCAGTGGGAGTCAGGATTGCTCTATCTGTAGAGACACTCACTCTACTGCTTTTCTTCTATAGAATGCCTTACTATTTTCTGTCTCCAGCCCTACACCCTCAACGACTGAACATCTTCACTCAAGAGAGAGCTGGCAACGCTACAAACTGACAAGCGTTACCATCTTGCAGTAGTTTTACCTTTGGCACCTCCCTTCATAGAGCAGAAAAAGGCTACTGCAAGAAAAAAAAAGATGTGCTTGCAACTGTTATGCAAATGATCCAAGTATCGCATTCAGGACACACTGCCAAATGCAGCAGCAAGAAGGAACAAAACCACACAGCCAGGTAACAAGGGGCTCAAGCCTGGAAAGTTAATTACTGTGTGGCAAAAATCATTCAGAAAGAAGGGAAGACACCTCACAAACTGGTCACTAAGATATTCAACAGCCATCCAGGCCAAAGAGGACAAACACATTTTAAGGGAGAACAAAAGACATACCAGTATTGAGAGGAGAGGTTCCATCAGAGCCTCCCACAGCATAAAGGAAGCCTCCTAGTACAGCCACTGCAACTCCCAGCCGCCTGGTGCTCATGGAAGCCACTCGGGTCCATTTGTTCTCTTTGGGATCATACCTGGTGAAAGAATAAACACTGAAGCTTAGTGAAGTGTCGAGAGCTTGACAAAGAGGTGGAAAGACTGACCTTATTCTCTCCAAACAAAATTCCTCCTAAGATTTTGTAAACTTACTTACCTCCTCTCTCCAGCTCACCTGCATCAACTGCACCTTTTAAGAGACCCTTTTCTTCCCGTGTCACTTTTTTTTTCTTTAAAAAATTGTAATTAGAAATGTACCTTTCCACAATGTTGAGACAAGAGACACCATCCTGGCCACCCACAGCATAGAGGTAACCTCCCAGAACTGCTACACCAACACTGGTCCTGCAGGTGCTGGTAGGAGCCACATCACTGCTCCACTGATTGGTCTTCGGATCATACCTAGAAAAATCACACCAAACCACTCAAATTGCTTGGCTCGTTATGCTTCAGACTCTTGGCAACTACTAAGGCAGTGGCTCTAGCCTATCTCAAGCTTACACTGCAACACAGCTAGCTGTAAGTTGGATAAAACCCCTGGGGTGACAGAATGCATCCAACAAGTTAATTCCAGGAATGTTCAATCTGCAGCTCAAAATGATTCAAACTGAAGATCAAAGGTTCAGGTTTCTAAGAGCAGGTTACAAGGGCTTAGCTGGCATGCAATAACTTGGATCTATGCAAAGAGCAGCAGCCACAGTTTGACAAGAGCAACTTGTGAACACAGTGAACAGCTCTGCAATTCACACAAGAGCTCAGTCAGCACTGAGACCTACAATTCTAGATAAAAGGAGAAATTAGATGGTCTTGGGAATCCAGAGACAAGGAAATATGGTAAACAGCAGAAATGTGTAGGGCACTGGAGATGAAAGAGTATGCAAGGAGACACATGAGAAGAAGGGGATGCTCAAGGAGGGAGAAGGTATTTCTGCAGCTCATTGGATTTGTTACAGGGACAAGATTCAGAGTACTAGGAGTACTTGAGTCATGTAGCTTTCAGGCACAGGGATTACCAAACACAGCTCCCCAGACAAGGAAGTTTAGTAAAGGCTTACAACTGCCTTAGTAAGCCTGAAAGACTTAAGTCTTTCACAGGACTAAACCTGATGTATTTTCCTTGTTCTGTTTAAGTGCCAAGGCTCCCTCATTCTCTAGTCACCACTCTGCAATAACACACTAGGATCATTCCCTCAACAGCTTACAAATGTTTCCTGTAATCTCATCTCCCTCAACAATGCTGAAAACAAACCAGCGACTGCAAAGAAGGTTAACCAGGGTTGCTGCTCCTCTCAGTTACACCCAGGCCCATCTCTCATATGCCTTCCTTACACCAAAGGCTATGTCTTGTCTCATTAAGCTGGAGATAAAATGACACAAGCTGTCATGCACAAACTCCCAGTCAGCAGAAAACAAACACAATTATTGAAGGAGAGGAGGAAACGTAGAAGACACATGATATAAACTTCAGGTTTTCAGCATAACAAAGAACACAACCAGCAAACTCATTTTTAAGAGGCTGCACAAAGGTTCATAGAATCATAGAAGGGTTTACTTTGGGATATCAAAGATCATGTAGGTCCAAGCCCCTGCCACGGGCAGGGATACTCAGGTTGCCCAGAGCCCCATCCATTTTGGCCTTGAACACTTCCAGGGATAGAGCAGCCACAACTTCCCTGGGCAGCCTGTCCAGGGCCTCAGCACCCTCACTGGGAAGAATTTCTTCCTAAGACTTAACCTAAATCTCCCTTCTTTTAGCCTGAACCCATCCCCCTTGTCCTATCACCAGAGTCCCTTGTAAAAAGTCCCTCTCCAGCTTTCCTGTAGTCCCCCAGTAGGCTTAACCATTCAAAAAGTTAACATTTTGCACATAGGCCTTATAGAGACCTACCTTTCTACGCTGTTAAGATAGGATGAACCATCATGGCCTCCCACAGCATAGAGGAGATCATCCAGCACACTGACTCCAACACCACAGCGCCTCTTGCTCATGGAGGCCACCATCCGCCACTCATTGGTTTGAGGGTCATACCGCTCAACACTGGAAATGGCATCCCCGCTACACCAGCCCCCCACTGTAGGAACCAAACACAGGAAACAGCTTCAGAACACCACACTCAGCCCAAGCCTGGTACAAAGCATCCCCCCAGACTTAATCCAGTAGCCCCATCTCTGAGTCATTCATTCTGAGGATCACAATTAGGAGACAGAATGTGATTTTCAAGAGGATTAATATCAGTTTGCAAGTACTGTGGTATTCACAGCACCAAAGAAAGTACACAAGAAAGCGTATCTTAACTCAAACCTCCAAATATTAGTGCAGAGATCACTTCAGAAATAGGCTGTGAAGTCTTGGAAACATTACCACTAGAAAACCCAGACTTGGGTCTCCTGACTGAAGGTTGCAGGAGCTATACACACCTGCAAAGAGCACTTCTCCACAGCGGATGGGTTTGCGTGGTCTGGTTCTTGGTCCTTGCATTAGTGGCCGCTCTTGGGGCAACAGCAGATAGTTTTTAGCTTCATCCACTAGATCCCTGTGCAAGACAGGAAAAATATTAATTCCCAAATCCACCTATTACCAATCTCAGGAGACAATATGAATCAAAGCTGGTACCAAGAACAGCCAGCACTATTCAAGCACTTTAGGCATTCACCAACCACCCAAGTCCACGATTAGCTCTCATTAAATTGTACACTGCCATCAGACCTCATCAGTTCCTTACAAGTCATTTACACAGCAACAGCAATAGCTGGTCAGAGTTAATAATCAATAGTGCTTGCTCTAAAGCCTGATAAACTATGACAAGAGATTTGTCAGGCTTAACTGTGCAGAAAAGAAAACCCCAGTCTGCCTCAAGCTAAAACTTAGCAGTCAGTTGTTTTGTCGGGACCAAAAGAGAAATTGAAAAGCAGACAAATACATAACACACACGACCAATAGATGGAGATAGTAACCTTCCAGTGAATATTTTCTCCATCAGGAGAGAATCTGGCCAGCTCACACTGTTCATTCATTCATGACTTGCCACCTGGACTAATCCTTATATTCCAAACCCTTGAATGAAACAAGAAAAAAAAAAAAAAAAAAAAAGAGTCCTCCTTCCCTCTAGAAATGTGGAATTCCCCCACTATGAGTGTTTCCTCAGGAAGGTAACAGTTTAGCCTGCCCCTTGAACATTTTACATGAAGCACGGTATGAAAAAAATGCTGCTTTATAGATGATACAGAACAGCACAGATGCAGAAAGCTGAGACTCAGACCCTAAATGAGGAAATGACAGTTTCTCTGCACTACTGCTGTGGGAAACAGCAGATTCTCATCCTAGAACCCAAAGCAGTTCTCATCAAAGCCCAGACTTTTTACAGAAAAACTACTAAGTCCTAATGAGATCTCAAATGTCATGCAAGTGGTAACCTATCATGAAAGGCCATAGCTAGGGAAACTAGCGTCATTAGTGATACTCAGGGAGAAATGGTGAGCATCTGGCACAGACCTGCTGGGGGGGATCTGCACCATCCACTCCGGTGGTGAAGCACCAATGCCTCCAGACAGACAGCTGCACAGACCATGTGTTAGTGGGAAATGCATAGACCTCTCCTGCCAGGCAAGGACTCATGTCAGTCCTGCAGGTAAAAGGTGTAAGCAAGTGGAGGACCTTTCAACAGGTGGCCAAACTGCAGAAAGCAGTGAGAAGGCTAAAGGGTGTTCAGGAGGCAGACAGTGAGATAGATTATTTTTTTCAAATACGTACCAAGGTGAACCCACAGCCTAATTCCAGAGAGCAAACAGCTCTGCCAACACAAGAATGAGGGAAGTGAACAAGGACACCAAAGAAAAAGAGGAGTGGAAGATGGTCAAGTCAAAATCCCAAAGGAAGAACAGGCTTCCCCTCAAAACCCAAGTTGCACCTGTAGAATCGCTTTGCAGCCTGAAGGGAAAGAACAACTTAAGCAAAGTAAGTCACCAGAGCAGAGGAATGAAGCTCACTCAGCTCCCCACATAACAACCAGTGCCCGGAAGAAACAGCAAAGGCAAAGGATAATAGTAGTAGGAGACACTCTTTTCAGGGGCACCGAGCAACCGGTTTGCAGACCCAACCCACTTACTAGAGAGGTCTGCAGCTTACCAGGGGCTCAAATTAAGGACAGCACTCAAAGATTGCCAAAACTCATGCATTCTACTGTTTACTACCCTCTTACTATTTCATGTGGGCACCAATGATGCCAAAAGCAGTAACATGGAAACCATAAGGAAGAATTACAGAGTGCTGGCAGCAGCAGTGAAGGACTTGGGAGCACATGTAGTGTTTTCATCAATCCTCCCAAGTCAAAGGAAAAGAACAGGAAAGGGCAGACAGAATCAGACAACAAATGGTTGAAGGAGTGGTGTCATAAAGCTCTTTTTGATAAACCCAGTCTGATGAGGGCAGACAGGGTCTACCTGTCACAGAAAGGGGAAAGATTCTTTGGCCAAAGGCTGGCCAACTTAGCTAGGAGGGCTTTAAACTAGGGAGGATGTGGGAAGGGATCCCACACCCATCACATTGAGGTCGGAACCACTAAGAGATTCTCTGAGCCTGGAGAAGAATGGCAGGCCAACAGAAAAGCATGTGTACAGGTAATTACAAGCCCTGCCAGTAAGACTGCTTCAAAGAGGGCACAGCTCACATGCCCCTATGCCAATACATGAAGCATGGCAAATAAACCAGGAGTCACACCTGTCTGCCTGCCTTCAGGGCTATGAGATTCTTTGTATCACTGGATGCCCCCCCCAACCAGAGTGTGGGGATGATACAAACTATTTAGGAAAAACTGAAAGAGTGGGGAGTTCACCCTCTAAGTCAGTGACTGGCTGGAGCTTCACCCAGAGATGGATGGGGAACTGACTGAGACCCTATGAATTAGAATTAAAGGGAAGTTAGGGACAAGTGGCATCATAGTGGGGGTCTGCTACAGGCCACTCAACCAGGATGACCCTCTTTAAACAGATAGAAGCTGCTTCACACTCACAAGCCATGGTCCTCATGGGGGACTTCAACCACTCTGACACCCACTGGAGAGACAGCACAGCAATGCACCAGCATTCCAGGAAGTTCCTGGAGGGCATAGATGACAACTTTCTCCTCCAAATAGCAGAGGAACTAACCAGAAAGGGAACTTTGCTAGACCTTGGTCTGGTGAGTTGTAAAACTAAGCAGGAGCATGTGACCATGACACTGTAGAATTCGAGATCCTCAGGGCAGTGAGAAAAGTGTGAAGTAAGCTCATGGCATTTGATTTTAAAAGGGCAGACTTTAGCATCTTCAAAGATCTGCTTAGTAGGGTAGAATGAGACAAAGCCATGGATGGGAAGGGAGCTCAGGAAAGCTGGTCCTTTTTCAAGGATCACCTCCTGTAAGTCCAGAACCAATGTGTCCCAATGAAGAGGAAGGCAGGCAGGAGTGTAAGGAGGCCTACATGGATGAGCAAGGAACTCCTGGACACACTTAGAGGTGGAAGTGCACCACAAGTTTAACAGGAGCCATCAATGCCCACGTGCAGCCATGTCCCGGGCTGCATCAAAAGAAGCAGTGACAGTCAGTCGAGAGAGGTGATTCTCCCCTGCTACTCTGCACTGGTAAGACCCCACCTGGAGTACTGAGTCCAGTTCTGGAGTCCTCAACATCAGAAGGACACAGAGGCTCTGGAAGGTGTCCAGAGGAGAACAACTCAAATGATCAGAGGGCTGGAGCAACCCCCCTCCATGAGAACAGGCTGAGCAAGTTGGGGTTGTTCAGCCTGGAGAAGAGCAGGCTCTGAGATGACCTTCTAACAGCTTTCCAATCTCTGAAGTAGGCCACAAGAAAGCTGGGGTAGGGCTTTTGACTCCAGTGCATAGCAAGACAACAAGGGGAAAAGGGTTCCAGACTTGAAGAGAGAAGATTAATGTTGGTTATTAGGAACAAATTCTTCCCTGTGAGGGTGGTGAGATACTGGAACAGGTTGCCCAAGGAGGTTGTGGCTGTCCCATCCCTTGAAATGTCGGAGGCCAGGCTGAATGGGGTCTTGAGTAGGCTGATCTAGGGAAAGTGTCCTTGCCTATGCAGGGGGGTTGGAACTAGATGATCTTTAAAAGGTCCCTTCCAATCCTAGCCAGTCTGTGAATCCATGAAATCAAAACCACCACTGAAGGGTGTTTTACCAACAGCCAAACTGCTCACTCAACCTTTGCCACTTCGCTTAAAGCTTCAAAGAACAAAAACTCCATCTGTGCCTCACTGCAGACTATTATGCAAACAGAAAACACTACTTCTTTCATTTCCTCTAAGTTGCAGACTAGGAGATTGTGAGATACCACCCGTTTACTCCTGGCAAATCAGCATAGTTTTAGTGAACAGATGCAAAGACAATGAGAACCAATTGTGTAAGGCAGTGCAGAGATTTACCGGCATTCCTCATCGCTCTTAATAAGAGGATCGGAACCCACTGTACCCACAAGAAACTTGGGACTCAGCAGCGGTAGACGGACATGCTGGAGGACCTAAAACACAAACGAGAACATATATGGTAAACCATATGTACCGACAGAGGTGCAAAAAGCCAAATGGAAAGCGATAGTGGCTAACAAGTGTTGGTAGAGAGTTAATAATTCCTCTGGCAAACACGCACAGCCATTTACACATCCAACCCTGGCACTTGAGCTAAATGCAGCTCAGCTTACAGCACCTTTGTGGTTTCAACACACCAGTTTAGAGCCCCAGCAGGAAATCAGTCTTTGAAAGGGGACAATCCACCAGATCTATTAACCCAAGTTCACAATTTAAATCCTTTATAAGTTTACGTATGTCAATAAATCCTTTTGAAACACCAGTTTAGTTAGAAGTTTTATCAATCACTTGGCTCTCTTAAATGTGAGAGTTATTGTGCAGTAAATGAGCAATAACAAATAACATTCCTTTCCTAACAGTTTGGAATTTTTGAGGCACAAGCAAGTATTGACAGAATAGCATAAAAAGACAGCTATAAAAGCATTAAGAGCTGCCTTGAGAACAGCGGGTTTTTCTGGTTTGGTTTGTTTATTTAAAACCATTTTCAAAAGCTTTCCACTAAATAAAGTTACATTTAATGTCTATTTCCAAAGCATAAACACAGAGGCAGGCAGACTTTCACCTCCTTTGATCAGAAAGCCCCAGACTTCAGAGGCTTTCCGGCTGACAGCTTTGTCAGAATGGGCACTTCTCTGTGAAGTGGCTTGGCTTAGATGAAGCATCGTATTTCAACAAAACCATTCTGACAAGCTCCAGTATAAAATTGTGAGAGCTGAGGCATAAATCAAACAGCAGAGCTTAAAGATACAAAGCAAATGAAAACAAGCTTTTTTCTTATCCACTGTGGGGTTTTTTACACATCATTCAAAGCAATGCAGTCAGGTTTGTCTGGATGGACTGCTGGAGCGATCTAGTTTGGCAAGTTCTTCCTGGACACAGTTCAACAAAGCCTCCATTGAAGGCTCTAGACTGCACCTTCCAGGCTCCATGAAGGGAAAGTGCCAGTCACTAACACAAGTGGAAATCTGAGTGAAATACTGTGGCTTGACACACGTTGTCTCTTCTAACAAGGAAGAAGTGACAGGACAAGAGGAAATGGCCTCAAGTTGCACCGGGGAAGTTTAGGTTGGCCATGAGGAAAAACTTCCTGGAAAGGGTCATCAGGCCTTGGAACAGGCTGCCCAGGGAGGGGGTTGAATCGTCATCCCTGGACATGTTTCGCAGTCATGGCGATCTGGAGCTCAGGGATAGGGTGGCCTTGGGACAGCTAGGTTAGTGGTTGGACTCAGTGATCTTGAAGGTCTTTTGATTCTATGATTCAGAACTGTGACACTGCTGTGGCACCACTGTATCAACCCTCATTACTCTTTCCCTGGACAAAGCAATCCCAAAATGTTACTGTGCTCAAAACTACCTGTGGCAGTTGGGGTCTTCTTTCCTGAATGCTGTATTTCACCCAGGCCATCACTGCATTGAACACCTGCTCTTCGCTGCGAACATTTAACTCGTCACTGGATATAATGTCTATGAGCTGATTGGCAGGAAGCAGCATGAATTCCTCGCTCTCCATTACCTAGTTATATGGAAATTAAAACAAAAAGTAAGGATAATGTCTGAAGCACCAAGGTCATTCACCACTTCAGTGGAACTCTAACAAGGACACAACCCACTTGAATCAGTTTCATTGACTGATCCAGTGAAGCACCAACCACACATTGGTTTTGACATCAGCCTGTGTGAAGGGCTTGCTGCATGGAACAGAAAGCAGTGAAAGCAGTTCCTAGTAACAAAACAAAACTTTTTGTGATGGGGATCAAAGCAAAGGGGAATTGTACACTGAGGTTTTTTTTGCAGGACACTTTTAAAGGGTTAAACCACACACACAAACACATCACACCATTCATGTTTCAGAATTTAGGAAAAAACAAAGCTCTTCCAGCAACAGGACAAGAAGACAGGGTCTGAAGCTGCACCAGGAGAGGGTTAGGTAGGATATCAGGAAGCTCTTCCTCACAGAAAGGGTGATCAGACACTGGAATAGACTGCCCAGGGCAGTGGTGGAGTCCCCATCCCTGAAGGTGTTTAAGGACAGACTGGATGGGGCCCTTAGTGCCCTGGTTTAGGTGACTGTGGTGATGTTAGGTCATAGGCTGGGCTGGATGATCTTAGAGGTGCAGATTCAGGCCCTGCCAGTAAACAGGAGATCCTGGGTCTGGTATCGGCTGTGGTTATCTCGGGTGCCTGTGAGACAACATGTGTGTGCACATGTTTGCTAGCAAGCACCAAGATGGACCAGACAATGAATGGAGAACATAAGATGGCCCAGACTGTGGCCAGGGGTATTGGACTGATGGGGGTTTTATGCTGGTGCTCAAGGGATGTTTTATTATCTATGTGTATGAGGATCTAGAGAGTGTCAAGCTTGTGCTGTCAATAGTGAGGTTCAATTTCTACCAAACGCACAGGAGAAGAGGACTTGGCTGTCTGTGCTCATGTTTTAGGAGCAGATTAAGCAAAAAGGAGCCAGGTGGTCCAGCAAGTTTCCTTGGAGACTACTTGCCTTGAGAATGCAGACATTATTTGCCATTTCTAAAAACATGAATAAAAGTGTAAATTAGCAAAAAAAAATTCACTAGGAAGAAACCACAAATGCAAGTAGACCAAATAAACTTATTTAACCTTAGCCCACTGCGATTTAACCCTCACCTCAGAGACCTACCGAAGCAGATGTTTCTGGTGGTACAGCATCCTTTATGTTATGGTAAAACACCTTTTTTCCAATTCATCAGAGACTTTCTTGCCAAAACGAGAGAAGCAAGATCTAACGTAGCATGCCCTAGAAATTCTTACAGCCATGCATACGCCCTTATGGAACTGGATAGGTGAAAGACTTTGGCTTGTGTGTCTGAAATATCTTTCTTGTTCATGCTCCTGAGCTATTTTGTCATTCAGAACCCCAATTTCTCCTTCTCAGGCTTCTAAAGCTGGGAATGTTTTCCTACTGCTTCTGCACTGCACTGGAAAATTAATGAAAGATAAATGGACAGATATTTTTCTGAAATTAAACAGTAAAAAAGGAAATTACTTCCTATTTCGCCACTCAGCTTCATTTAAAAAGCAAACAGGCTTACCTATGTATTATTACTTTACGCTTGTATGTTTGGATCAGAGTCTACTTCTGTTTCCCTTAGTAGAAACCACTATTGGCTAACTGCTCAAGTTAAAGAGGTAAATTCATCCAAAACTTTTGCATTAATCCCTACTGAATTTGTAGACTTGTTAGCAAAAACCAAGAGTGCAAAATTCTTTTCATTTATTTTTTAAAGCTGGAAAACATGTAGTGTATAAAAAATAAAGATGGGATGCAATTGGCACAGCTGCTCTAGCACACACAGACAGCAATCAAGATTACAAAACCGGTCCTACTGCTGACAATCATTCTTTTGTCTCTCACCAATAACAAATGTGGAAACTTCATGTGAAAGATTAAAGATGTTTAAAATAATGAATTAAGTTTTTTCTCTCTTTGGTTCTGACACTGAAGAAAACATTTGTCAAAGGGTTCGCTTTCTGTTCACTGAATGTAAAACATACAGGCAAATAAGAAAGTTCAGCAAAGCACACAGCAGTGTATTTAGTACAGTTTGCAGGTATCACTTGCAATTTATAGAATTAAAATTCTAGTCAAAGGTTTCAGTGCCGAGTAATTTAATGAGAAATGGAAGTGACAGAACTGAAAACCCTCTAGTGACAGTGTCTATATGTAAGGATAAATTCAACCTGATCTCATGACAGTCTTATGGCTATACTGTGGTTCTATTTTCATCATATCCCTCCTCAGAATTGAATCATGAGTAACATATGTATTTTTCATTCATCTGTAATTATATGAGGTAAAACGGACCTGTGTCCATACTACACCAGTGTCTCCCAGCTCTGTAATCTTCACAGAATAGATATGCCCCCGTATGACAGCACTGAATAAACTACTTATTCTACAGACAGCCTAGTATCTAACATGAATCGTTCATGTCAGAAAATCTCCCTGCTTGCTCTATTTTAGTAAGATGTGTTTCCAGAGCATGGAACTACTTTGCACAATCAAATGATACTCTAAACCAAAAAATTACAGAATCACAGAATTACTGAGGCTGGAAAAGACCCCTGAGCTCATTAGCCCCAGCCTATGGCCCAACCTCACCACAATCACCTAGACCGGGGCACTAAGGGCTACACCCAGACTGTCCCTAAACACCTCCAGGGATGGCAACTCCACCACTGCCCTGGGCAGTCCACTCCAGTGTCTGATCAGCCTTTCCATGAGGAAGGGCTTCCTAACATCCAACATAACCCTCTCCTGGTGCAGTTTCAGGCCCTGCCCTCTTGTCCTGTCACTAGTTGCCTGTGAGAAGAGGCCAATTGCCACCTGTCTAGAGCTTCCCTCGGTGTTGTAGATGAGGACAAGGTCCCCACTGAGCCTCCTCTTCTCCAGGCTAAACAATCCCCCAGCTCCCTCAGCCTCTTCTCACCAGACTTTCCCTCCAGTCCCTTCCCCAGCCTCTTTGCTCCTTTGGACCCGGCTCCAGTCCCTCAATATCTTTCTTGAAGTGAGGGGACCAGAACTGCCCCCAGTACTCAAGGGAAGGCCTCCCCAGTGCCCAGTACAGGGGGAGAATTACGTCCCTCGTCTTGCTGGCCACACTGTTGCTGACACAAGCCAGGATGCCATTGCCCACCTGGGCACACTGCTGGCTCACGTTCAGCTGGTTGTCAACCCATACTGCCAGGTCTCTTTCTGCGAGGCCACTCTCCAGCCACTCATCCCCCAGTGCAGGGGGTTATTGTCACCAAATTGTAGGACCCTGCCCTTGGCCCTGTTAAACTTCATCCCATTGGCCTCTGCCCATTGACCCAGCCTGTTCAGATCTCCCTGCAGCAGATCAATACTCCATCCCAACTTGGTGTCATTCGCAAATTGACTAAGGGTTAAATTATGAAGGGCAGATTGAAATGGGGTATTAGGAAAAAGTTCTTTAGCAGGAGGGTGGCTGAACACTGGAACAGGTTGCCCAGGGAGGTAGCTGAGGCCCCACCCCTGAAGATATTCAAGGTGAGGCTGGACAAGACTCTGGGCAACCTGATCTAGTTGATGATGCCCCTGCTCACTGCTGGGGGGTTGGACTAGAAGACCTCTGGAGGTCCCTTCCAACCCAGCAGATTCTATGATTCTTTAACATCAGTCTGCTTGTTTGCCATGTGTGATATATAAAGAAGAAACAAAAAGGTTGCAAAGGTGATAAATACATGACTGACATGCAGTATCAGAACAGAGATCCTGTCCACAGGAAATCCAAATCAGGACAAAAGTAAAGTCTCAGGAACCAGTTACCAGGGGCATTGTAGAGAACATGGAAAGTCTTCCTGAATGCAAATTTGTGGCTGAACAGAAAATAGTTCAGGAGAAGCAGAACATTTGATCTTTACTCTTTTATTCACTCTAAATAGAGTACACACAATTCCAGATGCACTTCAGAGTGAATCAGAGTCTTCACCAGCCCTAAGGACTGATTTCTTCTGAAATTCAAGCCACTGGCAATCTGCCAATGCATTGATTTCTTCAGGACCCAAGACAGGGGGCAAGTTTCACAGAGGCTTTAGGTTCCACTGGAGGACTTCACACTACAGAGCAGAATACAAGTGAGTCAGCCAGTGACTGCCTTAAGAGGCTGCACAACCATGTCTTCTGTACAGATAACAGGTAGATAGCAAAGATGGGAGAATCAAAAAAAAAGAACAGAATAAGAATGGCAGAAAATAACCCAATAGTGCCTTGTCCTTACCATTTGTGAGCACACTGGAATTCCATAACTCAATTTAGCATTTGCAGCATAAAGAAAAATGTACCCTTTAATATGATCAACTCATCAATCCTTCTAATTGCCTAAAGAAATTACTTAAGGGCACTAAATGAAGGTGAAGAAATTACCATTATGACAGGTAAATGAAGTTGCAAAAATATTTTAAAAATATTGTTAAAAAAAGAAATAGTTAAAAAAAGAACACAGCAGACAAGGAGATCAGTTGCCAGACTTTGTTCTTGGATCCTGAGGGGTTTCAGGGACATCAAGAGCCACAATAAGGTTAATCCACACACTTCTTCAGCCTTAGAGTAGGAATTGTTTTGCACACTGAAGATCCTTATCAGCACTTTTCCAGAGTCTCCCTTCTACACAGACCAGCTTTGGTCAAAACTTTATGGTTTGCAAAGGCAGCCTCTGAAAACAAAGTTTCTGGCAATTTATATGTTAAGAAGGTCAGCCAGACTCTGTTCTATTCTCAGAAAACCGTGAATTGAGGGCCTCACACAGCTCAAAGTTACTAGTAGGCAACTTGTTCATTTACATAGCAAATCATTACTTAACATGCTTTGGCTTTTTTTTTGCTTCATTACCAGGACACTGATGATTACCTGACCAGTACTAATGGTCTACTTGACTGACTTGCTTCTTAACCAAGAACTGGATAGGCTTCATTTCCTCTCCAGTATTGCTGGGCATTAGTGCTTTTATAAACAGACAGAATACATGTCAGTACCTACTACAGAGAGTGCAGTTTTGTGGTCTACTCACACAAAGCACAAGTTCATAGGATCATAGGATGTTAGGGGTTGGAAGGGACCCAAAGAGATCGAGTCCAACCCCCCTGCCGGAGCAGGACAAAACT
>JAOXOE010000698.1:5872129-5889939 GCA_028565055.1 Phoeniculus purpureus
GGTCAACCTGTTGTCCACCAGGACCCCCAGGTCCCTCTCCACAGGACTGCTTTCCAGCAGATCACCTCCCAGCTTGTGCTGGTGGAGTTTGTTATTCCTCCCCAGATGCAGGACTCTGCACTTGTCCTTGTTGAACTCCATCTGCATACTCTGTGCCCAGCTCTTCCAGTGTTCATCCTTAAGGATGTTTTTTCCCCCTTCACACAGATGTCAGAGACCAAACAACAAAAAAAATACAAAGGCTGTTCCTGTTAACAGACACCCATTTCACGTTACCTGCACAAGATTCACTGGGAGGTTTTAGGCAACAAATTAAATGGAGGGGAATGAAAACATGGAAAAATATTTTACCAAGCAGTTAATTATGTAATGCCACAATACACATCAAAATTAATAGAACTCAAGGTTAGCACAGCAGAGGACATGAAGCAATTCAAACTGCATGGCTTGGCTTGATGGGTAGCGCTTCACTTTTTTACGTTGCCACTCGGGAAATTCCCATCACACATTTCCTTCTGCCAGCTTCAAAGAAGAATGACCATGCAGCCTCTGCAGAGGGAGGCATCATATTTTTACAAACTCTCAGCCTCCACAGTGGATGGAAAATGGCAGATTAGAACAAAATCCCACCATGTTGCACTACTAAGATTGCTGCAGAGGAATAATGCAAGCAAAAGAATCAATCCTTAAGGATCAAGAGCACTAGAAGGGCCACCAAAACCTGCCCAGGCCAAAGAAAGATGCTCTAATCTAAACAATTGTTTTCCAAAAGCCACGATTCAGTTAAATCAATTCTAAAGTTTTAACACCTGAGGAGAGTTTTCTCAAGTGCAAAACTCTTCCCTTTGTGTGTTTTGAAAGGGCTAAGGTAGACAGGGAGCTGTCTCAGAGACTGCAAAAAAAGAAGAGGCCTATAGCAAGCAGCTCTTAGCAGCCAGCTGCAAGTATTAACACTAAGACATTTTAAACCAAGGTTGTTATGCTGATGAAAGTCATTTAGAAGCTTCTATGCACACTGTACTCAAGGAACAACAAGAACTGCACAGCTTCAAGCACTAAAAATAAATAATTTTGAATCATTTAGGTTGGAAAAGAACTTTAGGATCGTTTACTCCAACCATTAACCCAACTGTCCCAAGCCCACTGCTAAGCCCTGTCCCTAAATGACTTTTTACCATCTTGCTCCCTGCAAAAAATGCAGAAGACAGGAAAAATGGACAGCAAACACGGAGTACATGAAGTGACCAGCTGAAATGCAGAGCTTTGGAGAAATCACCAAGCTGTAAAAAAAAAAAAACCAGCTCATCTGAAATAGCAAACTCTAGTCTTTATGATTATGAAAGATTTAATCATAACTTTTAGAATCAATGTCATGAGTCTACAGTTAGATCCGAAATATTGCCTTCAATGCATCCAACAGTCTGTTTCAACAGTGTTTGCTTCTACTTAGTTTTTTAAGTACTACCCAACTGAAATTATATATATTTCTATCCATTTCCTGCAGGGGGGGGTGAAAAAAGAAGCCAGCAAGTTACAATCCATCACAGCACTCAAATACTGCTGCTTCTCTGGTGAAAGCAAATTAGCATCGCAAGTCAATACTGGAGGTCCCTTTGGAAAGCATCTGCCTGGGAAGCTGGTACGAAGGAGAGATCTCTCTGCAGCAGGCTACCTGCTCCGAGGGCTGGAAGAGTGTGGCTTCTGCAAGAGGCAAGAGTAATCTCTCTAGTAGGGGAACAGACCTTTATTCTGAGCACATACTCCTAGAGAGTAGCTCCTTCCAAAACAGACAAACAAATTCTTGCTGCCACAACCAGGGCTCAGGAAAGACACCACGTAGAAGCACGGTGCTCCTTTATTTAAGTGTTACAGACAGATGCAGAAAGACCCATTCTGCTCAGACTATTGCTCATAGAACCCTTAATTATTATGCTGATCCTTCCCTGAACCAGTTGCTGGTATTTTTTTTTTTTTTACCCCAAAAATAATCCAGGCAGAATTAACAAAGGAAGAGAGACTGGAGTTTATAAAGGTCAGCTAGAAAATTACTCATTTGAATTACTTTCAAACAACTGCTGCTGAATAATGGATGCAAAACCCGCGTCCTGCTACAGTGAGAGAGTTGAAGACTCCACTGAGAAAGCTGTAGGCTTCCCACACACCCACTTTTCCAGTCCCTAAATTCAACATCAACGTTTTGATTTCTACTGCTGCACTGTCCTCATTTCAACACTTGTTTCCCCTTCAACCACATAGAATCCAGAACATTTCTGAAAGGAAGTGGAAGGTCACACTGCTGTGCAGCCTTGTCAAATTCAATGTCAAACTCCAGCTACTACTCTGACCCTCCTTCGATGGAGCAATCACCACACAATTTGAAGAGAAGAAACATATCACATACAAACCTCCAGCACACCACAGTCCCACAAGTACCTCGCCCCTCTTTTCTTCCTAACCTAACAGCTGACACCCATCAATATTAGGGCACACTGCAGAGGTAAAGGCAGGAAAGAAACACAAAACAAGAGTTGGTCCAAGCTCTCACAGGGCACATTCACCTATCCTACTCCATGACCCCAGCACATAATCCTCTTACCTCCTGGAAGTTATGCTGCGTGAACTTGTCAGCAATCCTCAGCAGTTCACGGCATGAGTGAGTGTCAGCAAAAGCTCGGATGCCCAAGCAGTTGGAAGGGTCCAACTGTCTCTTAAGGAACTCGCAGCAGGCCTCCTGGATCTCAGCCAGCTGGAGAAGGCAAGCAGCTGGCAGCAAGGTCTGGACATTTCCTTCTTCCACAGTGATCTGAGAGGTGTAAGCAAAGTCAATCAGCAGTTCCATGGCCCTTTCGTCAATGTCTCTGATCACTACTTCTGTCTGCCGAGACTCTGCCAGCTCCCCAGTGAACATGGCTCGAAAGTAGGGGCTGCAGGCTGACAGAATCACCCGGTGGGCGTAGATCTTTTTTGCCCCAACTACCAGCACCACATCACACAACTCCCGGTGCTTCCGCAGAAGATTGATGACTTCCAGAGTTTGTCGAGGATGCTTGTCAGAGATGTAGGGCATGCGAGCAGGCTGCGGCACCCCTTCTGGTAGTTTATTAGGATCTCCCAATGTGCAACGGCTAGTCACATCCATTCCGGTCTCTCCTGGTCGAGTACTGGCACACCTGCAATGGAGAAAGCCATAAGACAGGACCATCATCAACTAATCTACAACGAACCATCAGCCAAAGCACCAGGGCTTGCAGTGATAAGCACAAACCCAGTGGTGCCTGTTGCTCCATGCTGGAACGTGCAAACAAGCAGGTGATCATGTGAAAGAGGAATCTGTCTCGAACCAAAGGGTACCTAGAAGTAAACAAATCCCAGCTCGCACAGGGTTTCATTTATACTTATTTTTATGTGCTTTCTATGACACACTGCTGGAACATCCAGGTACACATACCTACGCATTAACTGAACCTCCTAATAGCCTCATGTGGCACAGAAGCATTATCCCCATTTCACAGAGTGACTCAAAGCAGAGCAGATTAGTTGACTTGCCCATTGTCACTTGAGTTTTCTTGCACAGAGCTGGAGATGAGTTTCCACAGCAAAGAATTCCAGCACCACTATTTAACCAAACTTCTCTGTTCTGCTGCCTACGTTTTTGATGGGGTTGTCCATTGCTGTGACATCTGGACACAGCACTGTCACACAATAACTGAAAGTGACCTGCAGCCTACTATGAGGATCTTTCAGGATCACTGAATATCCATTTAACCATCATCTCTTTGGTTATTTTTGAATTATGGAGGCTTCTAAATCCACCTTCCCTGACACGTTGCAAAAGGTTAATCTCTCCCAAGAATGGCAGACTAAGGACTGCAGGAAGCAATCGGGGTCACCAGATCCATCAGGAAAAAGTCAAAACAAAGTATCCACAACTACCAAAAAAGGAAGAAAATAAAGCCAAGATTCTAATGTTAGAGATGAGGAACCACCTGAGAATATACAAACCAAGTTTCTGGCACTGAGTAGGAAAAATATCCTATCTTCCCAGTTCTGCATGCAACATTCTAGCTATCTGCTACAATTTGTCCTCCTTGACAAATTTCAGGAACCTTTACTTTATCCCCCACATCCCTGAGCAGATGTCAGCTCCGCAACAGCTCAAGTGCCACACACCTCTGCACAGCAGCATGACAACGCTGACAGATCACACTTCGCGCAATGCCACCGGCTCACGAGAATGGGAATGCAGTGCTGCCTCAAGCCCTTCTGTAGGGATGAACCAAGATGACACATCTTTTACCTCACTTTAAAGAGATAGCTGCCTATGGTCCAGGCTTCCCTATTACGTTCTGACTGAAATTGGAGCTAAACAAGAATCAAACCCAACTCCACTTTCAGCAGGCTAAATAAGCAGGCCAGTGCACACACAAGCAAGGCACCATTGTGCATTTTTCTGCATGTTTCCAGCATGTGTGAATTTCTGTTGTGATTCCTACACACAATTATTGAAACAGATGCATCAAGACCAACGACTTATCAACTGCTATGGAAATAAAACACAAAGCCACTGTCTCTTCCCACTTCAAAGGGAAGCAATTAGAGCATCCTGAGAAAAGTATCAGCCCACTGATGGTTGCAGATTATCCAGTGAGGACACTGGCTGCTGGAGATACACTGAAGGATCCAATAGATGCTACCCATCACCAGCTTCTCTGCTATACTGGTGTTTATGAGCTGTCACTACCTCACTTCATTCACATTAAGAGTTAAAAAGAAATCTAACTTCACTTTGCCACTGCTCAATGTATTCTGTGGCAAGCTTGAAGAATTTAAAAGAAAAAAACCCAATCCAACTCTCACATAAAAACCCAAGCCTCAAATCTTTTCCTCTCGTTATTATGTCAAATGCACTTTCTAACCACAGGGAAAACCAGTCTCTTTGCAGCAGTTCGAATTATTCACTTGCATCTTTGCCTGTTTTCCCATTCTCCCATCGTCTCCTTGATCATCACACTCAGATGTTTCAGACCATTACCTCTTCCTCATATCTTAGTTACACAGATCCAGCTGAGTCTCCCCTCTGGGTTTTGCTGCTTGCTCCTGCTCAGCCTCTGCACCTTAAATGCCTGGATTTTTTTTTTTTTTTTAATTCTTTTTATCCCTACTCCATCTTTTAAACATCCATCACTGTTCTCCTTTTCTGACACCTCTGACAAATCCTTCTGCTCTTCTACTGACTCTCACTCTCCTCCACCCACTCTTGTCCCTCACAACCCAAATTCACCCTGTGGGGTTTGACAACCATTTCCAAAGCCTTGCCAAGTTCCTCCTGAACAAAGCAGCTAAAGCTCTCCTTGCAGCAGCACAAGCAAATAAGGTTTAATGGTACCCCTACAAAAACCCCAAGAAACCTTGGCTAAAGATCAATTTACCTAATTGGCTTACTTTCATAGTCCTTAACAACCAAGGGCAGAGGGTAAGTGATTTAATCCCTCTACCAAGAGATAAGGAAAGGTGGTGATAAAATCCCCCTGTAGAGCCTTGCTCTTGCTAAGCAAGCCAAAAGGATTTTATTGTGCATTACGGGTTTCAAGCTCTGTCAAAGCAACCCCGAGAGGAAAAAGGGAAAATAAGAGCCCTATTAAGATACATGGTACTGTAAACATTTTGGACAGTTTGTCCTGACCAGGCTGTCCATCACAGCATCTAAGCACAAAACAAGAATTCTTCCAATAAAAACCATTCCACGTAACCACAGATCACAAGAGATGGCCCACACGCAGGACAGGAGCACCTTTTGGAAAGCAGAACTCTTCCACTCCATCTGTAGCTTTTCCTCAAAGATGACTCCTGCTAAAAACAGCCCTAAAACAGATCTCCAAGAGCTCTTCATATCAGCCCAGAATACAAACATAAAGCTCTGCTACCACAAGGAATACGTGTGCCTTGCGATGCCCACCTCCCAAGACTCTGCTGACACAGAGCAGCAGGGTGGACCCCCTCATGCCACCCAATCACTCCACCAGGTTTAGGCAGCAGTCTAGCCAGGGCAGAACAGAATTTCTCTACCCAAATGAGCCTGTGCTGAACATGTCTTCAGCTAACCAAAAAGAACTGGTTAGGAAGAATTGGACAATTGAAACAATTCCTGCATTGTTTCCAGTAGCAATTCTGCGAATGCCTGCATTGTTGTCCAGCATTCTTCCCCCAGGAGAGAAAGTGCTGGTTAATGATTAAAAATTGAGTGCACGGGGTTGTGGGGAGGGGGCGGGAAAAAAAAGAGTAATAATCAAGTTAGCACTCCTGATTCATCCGTAACTCCTCTCAGGGTAATGCAGAAGCTAACGCTCAATGGATTTGGGAATTTTCATACTGGATCAAGCCAGATGCTTGATGCTAAGCACTGCAGGTTGCTGCTGTATACTAGCACAGAAGTGTGAATTAAAAGGACACCGTGTGATGGCATATGTCTCCACGAGGACAGCAATTTAACTGCATTATGCATATATATGCATGGAAAATGGAAATGATGAGTCAGTAGCTTAGAGGTGTGAAAGACAGAAGGCAATACTTGATTCTCACACAGCAGCATAACTGCCTCCCCCCTGCCACAATGCAAAGCTTTGAGCTGCTCGTGATTAAGAAGGGCTGAGGATCAGAGAGGAAATGTGTATGCAGGGATAAAAGACTCACGCTCAGCTATGCAGATATTCCAGGATTAGCCTCCATCAAAATGCAGGGCTGGGGAAATCAGCAAATGCAATGGGATTAAGAAAGGGCTGACAAAGGATCAGTTTTTGTAGCACGCTGCTGAAAAGTACCAATGGGAAGCCAGGCAGTCTGCACCACTAATATTCAGCTAAATAAATAGGTTGCTCTGCCTCCATTTTATTCAGCTATGCCAGTTCCCAAAACTTCATTCACTAACATAGGCATCTATGAGACAATCATCCTCAGAGCTTGCAGGAGCTTCTACCCAAGTTCAATACAGTATCTAATAACAGGTCTAACAAAAATTATCTCCATTACTGTCATATAGCTCCTTAACTGCCCGTTTCTCAGTATAAGATAATGCATGTTTTAGCATGAAATTATAGAAAATAAAACGCTGATCTAGGGGCTATGAAACAGAACAAGTCTCAGGCTGCAAACAGGGGCTGAAATGCAAAACCATATATTGCTCCAGTGGACTTCAACAGCCACAGATTCTATCAACAAATTAAAACAAACCAAACTGACAGGATTCTGTCAGTGTCTTGCTTTGAATTTCACATATACACACAAAGAAAATATTTCCTATTCTCACTACAGAACTATGATAACAAAGGTTTGTTATTTGGCCCAGCAAACAGTGACACCTGCAGCAATGGAAGTGACCACCCTAACCGCCAACTAGATAAATGGAAATGCCCAATGTTGTGGCAATCGATGTTTCAGGAGTTTCCTAGCTGTGAATTTGATTATTAATAAAAACACCACTGATTCCTTCTCTTACCCAAACCTTGCTGGCTAGGTGAGAAAGTATCTGTTCTCAATGATGATGCAAACAAGCAGATAAGCCTGACTGCAATATTACTTTATATTGCTCAAAAGAACAACAGCAAGGGTCATCTGCTGTCTATGTCCCCATTCACACTGTTTGATTTTCACTGACCAAGCCCAGAAAACTCAGTGTCACCAAGAATGTGGGTATCCATACTCTGAAAGCTAAGGTCATTACCAGAGTCTTCCGAAATGCTCCCAAGCATTTCGCCTTGGAGAAGAGCTATGTCCAGGCAAGTTCTGATGGCACGCAGGGACCCCAAGCACACTGTCAGGATCTGAAGCCTCTCCCAGAGTATGGCTGCCTGTGCTCCAGCCAGCTCTGATACAGCACTGCTGTAACCAGGGATCAGAAAAGAGAGCTGGAAGGGCCTCCTCACTTGACTGAGTACTACCCAGAGTGGTCATGGAGTTTCCTTCTCTGGAGATATTCAAAACCCAAGAATCACAGAACATCAGGGATTGGAAGGGACCTCAAAAGATCTAGTCCAATCCCCTGCCAGAGCAGGATCCCCTAGACCAAGTCACACAGGAACATATCCAGGCAGGTTTTAAACGTCTCCAGAGAACGAGACTCCACAACTCCCCTGAGCAGTCTGTTCTAGTGCTCCATCACTCAATGTGAAGAAGTTCCTTCTCACATTCACATGGAACCTCCTATGTTTCAGGTTCACCCACCAACATGCAGTCCTGGGCAACATGCTTCAGGCAGTCCTGCTTTGGCAGGAGGGTTGGACTTGATCTCTTCAGATCCCTTCCAACTTCAGCAGTTCTGTGATTTTGTGATACTCCCCAAGCCCTCATGCCCAGCCTGAGCTACACTAGAGGCACTTAACCTGTCCATGCACCCCACTGACCTGCTGAGTTGTCTTCCTGGTTAACCTCAACCCTTCCTCATTGCTGCAGACATGCCACCAGACTCCTGACTGGCCCTGGTCATCAGGTCTGCTCTGCCCTCTTTGCTTGGGCACAGTGGGACTGTGCCCTTCACTGCAGAGGTCCCCTCCGCCTTGCTTTTGCCTTCAGAAGCAAAATAATGTTCTCTTGCTGCTTCCTGACAACAAGAAAGAATAGCCTGCCCCAACCACCACTTCATTTTTAAGGCAAGATAAATCCTGTTTGAACATCAATGCACTTTCTCTGCGGTAATATTGACAGCAATAGCTGTAATTCCTTTTCTGTTCCCATTGCACTTCCTACCCTCTGAACGCTGCCCATATTTGATACCAGCTCACTGGATTTACTGAAGTCCAAGTCTCACCCCCTTCTTGCAACATCTATTAGGACTCTTGCTTGCGGTGTTAAATGGCTGCAGAGCCCTGAGTAAAAGAATAAAAGTAAAGGGTCTGCGATCTGCTTAGCTGGACTCCATGGGAAGACCTGTGAGCCTCAAATCCAATCAGGAACTTTGGATCATTTTCTGGTAAAACACACAATGAATAACAAAATAAAATCTTAACAAGCCACACAGAGGCCTTGAAAAGATGCAAGCGTACTTAAGCCAAGTCCACAGCTCATGGTTGAGCTGGGCTTGTCAGACTCAACTACATCAACACAAAACCACCAGGCACAGAGATCAGCTGAAACATTACTTCAAAAGTAAACCCAAGGAAATACATCACACGTGATCTCCATGCTCAATGTGTTGCCAGAGAGGGAGGGAAGAGTAAAAGGTCTGCATCCATTATCTGAATAAAATAATGAAAATTTTAAAAATAAATCCTGAAGTGTCAGGATCAGCAGCACAACAGAAAACCTCAACTTCTTCAGCCACGCACTGCTGCCCATTACTGAAGTCTGAGCAGCAGGCAAACTTTCCATCATCGCAAGTCCGAGGCCCAGGCAGACCTTCCACCACTGCAAGTCCAAGGCCACAAATGATATACAAACTTCAGCACTTGAATTCTCTGCCTCAGTGCGACATGTGGAGAACAAACATGAAAATAAATCCAGAACCTCAATTTCTCCATTAGGAGCACAAAACAGAAAGAAAACACGAACACAAGCCAAGCTTGTGTACAACATAAGAACCTAAAAAGCTGTAGGGATTATGTTGGTTAAGACTTAAACAGTCTCAGTCATAGAAGACAAAGATTAAAAAGAATTTGTCCACTTTGGAGAAATAGGAGCTTGCTGTAAAGGTCACATACAGCTTGTCATTGTCCAACACTCCCGATCTTGACAAAAATACTGCAGCCCCAGTGATGCCCATATCACACCCCAGGTTTTAGTCAACAGCTTAACTGGAGCAGGAGCACCATCTCTTTGTTGATGCTCTGGAGGGCTTAATTTATTTAAACTACATAGTGTCACTCCTCAAGGTTTGCACAACTAGTTTTTCTTACCTCCTTCTGCAACAGGGAACCCAGCCTAATTGTTCCTGCAGTAATCTGTGGTTAAAATTCCTTGCCTTTCTTTACATGACTGTTTACAGAACAATCTATAATAAAAAATTTCCCTACTTTTAGCATCCTACAAGAGCGCAGACAGACTAAGCAATTTGCATGCATTCTTGTTACTCCATTTAGATGTGTGGAAACTTCAGGAAACTTCACTTCTACACAGCTTGTACCACATACTGAAATATCTTTGCTGTTAAATTTTGCCATCAGATAGTGAAAAGCAACTACAACTAGCAGTCAGTCCTATTTACCAACTGTCACCACGCTGATTTACTGTGACAATTTTTTCTCTACATACCAGATAACATTTCTGGCATAACCAACAGCAAGAACCTCTCTGAATTAAACTTCAGCAGCGTTGTCAGCTTATTAGAAGTGAAACAGCTGGTATCCGCAATTAGGAAAGGAAATCTCCTTTTCAGCCAAGACCTCACCTCATCAAAGGGACTAAAACTGCTCCACTTAAGAGAAAAATAATCAAGTTTAAACTTATTCCCAGGCAGTTTATTTCACCCAATTTGAATATCTAAGTATTGAAATACTTGATTTTAAATACAATAGTAAGTGGAAAGGGAAGTATAGAAGGGGGATGGAAAATCAGAACTTGTCTTCCTAACAGCATTTTCGTTTAAAGACATCTGGTCTTGCAAATACTCAAAACTAAATATATTTAACTAATTAGTAAAGATAAATGCTTTATATTCTAATTCTCCCAGCCAGACCTTTAAAAAGGAAAAAGCAAAAAAACGGACAATATTTGATGGTCACTTGTGAAACCAACTCACATGGTTTATCATATTTAGAGAAGGACAATTGTTCTCCATCTCTTACCTGCGCATTTGCTTTCCGTCCATGCACTGTGAAGAGAAACCTTCACCTTGTACTTCAAGGCCTGATCCAAAAGATAAAAAAGGAGAAAGAAAAGAAAAAGATGATCTTCTGAAGAAAGAGAACCTTCTTCCCTCTCCCCAGCCTGACTCTAATACAACAGAACTGACCACACGCTTCAAGCCCTTACCCAGCTATAAAGTTCACAGCCCAGATTAACGATGTCTGGATGGCAGAGAATAAAGTACAAGAAAATATAATCATCATTAGAAGTAATTTCATCACAGCTGCATAATGATTCTTTAGGCAAATGGAACACACACATAATAAAGTCAGTTAACTGTCTGCCTCTCTGAATCCTTAAAATCATTCTACCAAAGGGAAAGATATCTCAAGTAACAGGGTGCTGGCTCTCACTTCTCGCTAGAGCCGGGAGGTATCTCTCCCTCATACATTTACCAGAGATTTAAGGCAGGCTGGCACCTAATAAACAGCAAAGCACTGCTCAATAGCTACGCTACAGAGCCAGGATTTGATAGAAGATAAAACTTGTGTCTGCAAATTGAAGATAACTGTGTGCCCCTGAGGTAAGAGGGATGCTAATAATGGTACTACATCTGCAAAGATTCATGGTGCTGCCTGACGCTCGCTCCCCTTCCACTCCATACACTCATTTTTCTGAGAGGAGCAGCAGTTGCAGACTGCATAGGCCTTCCATAGTCACACACCAGCTCCTCATCCTAGGGTAGGTTAACCCTTCCTACAGGGACATCACTCATCCCGACTTCATTTGTAATGACAATTTAGCGAGGCATAAATGTCATTCCACCATTATTTAAAGCAGAAAGCCTAACTTTCTGTCACAGATTGAAAGGAGGGAAGGCAGTTCTGCTTCCACAGGGATAGCCACACACTTCTTCCCACTCTGAAATCGAACGAGACACGGGAATCCAGTGCGACTACAGGAAAATCAACCAGAGAATCAGCCAGGTTGGACAAGCCTTTCAAGATCATCGACCCCAACCATACTGAATGAATGAGGCTGAATAACTCTTAACGCAAATAGGAGTAGCATTTAAAAGAGAAGAAACTGGAATTGCAGATGAACTGGGGGTGGCTGAGCCAGCCAGACCGGAGCCCCACGACCAGCGACAAGCAAGTACTTGGGGGGCACCATTTAAACTGAACTATAGACGGGCTAGAAGCCAAACTACAAAGCAACTACTGCTTTATCGGGCTGCGAGAAGCAGCAGCTCCTTATTCCACAGCCCCAGGTGTGGAACCGCGCACGGAGCAGTTTGCCCATAAACGAAGAAAAAGGCTCCAGCGTCCCCCCGGCAAAGCGGCACCTCCGCAACCGTCCCCGGGCCACCGGCCGAGGGAACGCGGCCCCCTCCACTCCCGGCCCCCCGGCTGCATCCCGTAACTCCCCCGTTAAAAGTCGTGGGATCCCCCTGAGCAGGGCCGCGGCCCCCGGGAGGGAACCGGGGTAGCCCCGCAGCTGCAGCCGGCGGCCGCCCGCACCCCCGAGGCCGCCCCGCAGCGGGACGCTGCACTGCCCTCTCGCACTCACTCAGTCTGCCAGTCCGCGGTGCCGCAGAGCCGAGCCAAGACCAACCGAACCGAAGCGAGCCAAGACGAGCTGAGCCCAACGCGCCGGGCCCCTTTTCAGCGCAGGAAACGGCCCGGCCCCGCGCCCGCCCCTTCCGCCCGCCCGCGGCCCCGGCAACGGCCGTGTCCCCGGCGACAGGGCCCGGCCCAGGGACCCCGCAGCTTCCCGGCAGCAGCCCGTGTCCTTGCGCGGTGGCGGTGGCTGCTGTGTGTCCCAGACCCCGTGGGACCTCTCCCCCAGGGAAACCTCCGGGCTAACAGCTCCTTGTTCTCGAGGGGGTTTTGTGAAAAGAGTTTTCTCAGCCCCCGCCTGAGGGACCTGATGGGACCTGAAACAGCCACCCACTGGTGCAGAATCACAGACTGGTGGGGTTGCGGGGGACCTCTGGAAAGCATCTAGTCCAACGCCCCTGCCAGAGCGGGATCCCCTAGAGCAGATCCCGCAGGAACAGTCCAGGTAGGGTTTGAATGTCTCCCGGAAACTTCACAGCCTCTCCGGGCTCCACTGACAGCTCTGCTTCACTCCAATTTCCAAAGTCTCCGCAGCCTCCAGACCACCTCTCTTCACTCTTACCTTTCACCAAATTCCAGGGCAAGGGCTGGCCAAGTAGTTTTCACCCTCATTCCATGTCCGCAGAGCTGGGACTGTGGTGCATCCCTTCCCCACCACTATTCCTAACAAACTGGGAGCTCCCAGGAAAGGACTCGAGAAGCTGGTGAAGGGCCTGGAGGGCAGGTTTTATGAGGAGCAGCTGGGGGAACTGAGGGTGTTTTAGTCTGGAGGAAAGGGGGCTGAGGGGAAACCTTGTTCTTCTTTACAGTTACCTGAAAGCAGGGTGCAGATAGGTTGGGGTCAGTCTTCCAAGTTACTGACAACAGAACAAGAGGAAATGACTTCAAGTTGTGCTAGGAGAAGGTTAGGTTGGACATCAGGAAAAATTTCTTCCCTGACAGAGTGATCAGCAGTTGGAACAGACTGCCCAGGGAGGGGGTAGTTGCTGTCTCTCAAGCAGTTCATAAGACATGTAGATCAGGTGTTTGAAAACATGGTTTAGTAGGCATGGTGGCATTGGGTTGATAGGTGGACTTGATGATCTTGGACGTCTCCTCCAAACTTAATGATTTTGTGATTCCCCACACACACCCCTAAGGAAATGAAAAGCCGGTCCAGAAGCCCATGACAGCTCCCCACACAAATATGTTCATTTGCTGGTTGACTGAGACAGAAGATGGTTCTGCTTGGTGCTGGAAGTTTATTTCTGCCATCCCAAAATTTCCTATGGGAGCCAGTTTATGTCCTACCCCCGTTACTGAAACGTTGCCTAGATCAAACCATGACAAATTTTGGGCCCTTCACTACCAGAAGAACACTGAGGTGCTGGAATGTGTCCAAAGAAGGGCAATGAAGCTGGTGAGAGGTCTAGAGCCCAAGACTTACGAATGTTGAATGCTGATTCTTGTTACCTAAAATAATGTTAGGGCCATACTACCTCAAGGTGCTTCTGGTCCATGTTGAACTGGACATGTGAAAGACACTTGAACAGAGGAAGAGATGGTTTGCCTCCTAGAAACCAGGACACCCTGGCAATTCAGGCTCAGAGACATTAATCAAGAAGCTGTCAATGAAGTATCTCAAGGTCTGTGTGCCCCCTAGTTGAACTATCCTTATTATACCCTCATTATGACACTAGAAATTGCACCTACAGGTCATATAGACCCTGACCCAGATGATGCCCCTCATCTCTTCTCCAGAGCACGTGAAGTAGAAAGTAGGTACCACTGTCTCTTAAATTCAAAACAAGGAACTATTTAGCCCATTACAGAATAACAGAACATTAGGGATTGGAAGAGACAAAAAAAGATAATCTAGTCCAATCTCCCAATCACAGCAGGATCACCTAGATCAGGTTGCACAGGAACATGTCCAGGCGGGTTTTAAACATCTCCAGAGAAGAAGCCTCCACAACCCCGTTGGGCAGCCCATTACAGTGCTCTGGACTGAAGTTGTAATCAGCAGTAGAAACGCAATAAAAATGAATATATCCACAATGCTCATTTGGTCTGTGTAAATGAGCAAATGCTTTCGTCCACCTCCCTGAAATTATTCAAGAATCATATAGACATAATGCTTAGAGATATGGTTTAGTTGAGGACTTGTCAGTGTTGGGTTAATGGATGAACTGGATGATCTTGAAGATCTTGAGACATCTTTCCTCAGGAGACAACACAATGATGCTCAGCTTGGTTCTCTCCCTCACCACAGCTCTCCATATGCTGTCTCTTTCCCTTGGCAGCCCTAACCTTTGCTTCTACCATCAGTCATGCAGAAAATCCTGGCTGAAAATCTTAAGAACTGTCTCACTGCTGATGAAAGCATAGACTTGGAATGGCCCTTTGCCACCCCAAAAGATGAGTCAGGGTATCATTCTTGAACAGAAGCAAAAACCCATTGGAGGTGAGATGCATTTCTCTGAATGGCCAGACGATATTGGCCTTCAGAACCCTGAAAGATGGGTGAGGTTCAGGATGGGCATTGTACCTGAGATCTCAAGCAATAGCCTGGAGACACAGAGAGCGTGGCCTCTAGCTTGCCCTACTTTCTGCACCAGCTCTAGCATTGTCTTGACTAAGGAGACACCACTTGTCTGCTTGGCAAGGCCATTGCACTCCTTATTCTGAAGGGTAAAAATACTTGGGAAAACAAGTCTTCTCAACCTCCACATGTGGGACAGGGCCAAGAGGGATGTCAGACCTTTGCAACCCCCAAAGGTGGGTCAGGAGGGATGTTGTTCCTAATGCCTTGAAATAACATCCCACTGGTGCAGAGAGCACGGTCTATGAAGAGCCAGGCAGCCATGGGGGTCAGGAGGGACATCAGTCCTGATGGGCCCTAAGCAGTAGAAGCAACAGCCTTCAAAATGCATCTACACTGGTCCTTCATGGCTCCACTTCAGCCTTCATCACTTGCTAGATGGATGGGTAAAGACCCTCTGACATCAGAAAACCCTCTGCAACATCAGCCTGTGACTTGTCACATACCTAGCACTAGCAAGTGCAGTCAAGCGGCCACTCAAGTCTTCATGAGCACAACCTAAACTCTGCTTAGTGTGACAGCATGAGTCAATTCTCATGTTGAGACATTTTTCCTTGGGAGAGACAACAACGATGCCCTCACCACAGCTCTTTGCCTTCTGTCTCTGCTCCTTGGCTACCCTAACCTTTCTTTTTGCAGTGACTGCCTTATAGTCATGAGTGAAATCCTGGCTGAAGATCTAAAGAAACCATGTGGTGAGGCTGAAAGCATGGCCACAGAATGACCAGGAAGCATAGGCCTTTGCCACCTCAAAGGTGGGTCAGGGAAAGGATAGGTATCATTCCTGAACAACAGAAGCAAAAACCCATTAAAGGCAAGACTCTCTTCCCTGAATGGCCAGGGAGCACTAGCATTTAGAACCCCAAAAGTGAGGTTCAGGGTAAGCATTTTATCTGAGGACCTCAAGCAACAGCTTGGAGACTCCACAACAGCACGAGGCAACCTCTGCCAGTGCTTAGGTACCTCACAATAAAAGTGTTTCCTGAGGTTCAGAGGAAACCTCCCATTTTTCCCTTTGTGCCTCATGTCCTGTTCTCCCTCTCCCTTCTGGCATTTATATACACTAGTAAGATACCCTCTCGGCCCCTTTCTCCAGGCTAATCAGTATCAGCACTCTCAGCCAGTCTATTCCGTATCTTCACGACTCTTCGCTGGATTCTCACCAGTAGCTCCATCTCTCTTATACTGGGACAGGACCTACTACTGATCTCTGATCACCAGGCTCTGGTGTCTGGCCATTCAGCTAGTTTTCAATCTATTCTACTGTCTGCTCATCAGTCCATACAACAGCAGCTCACTGAGGATTTTATGGGAGACTATAAAAAGCCTGACAGAAGTCAAGATAGACAATATGAACTGCTCTTCCCTCACCTAGCAAGCCAGTCATTTCATCATTGAGGGTTATCAGGTTAAGTACAACGTCCCCTTTACTACCCCATGATGACATAATGTGATTTGCCACAAACTGAGTCCCCTCTCTGCTGAAAGCAGCCCTCCCTTGTCTGATACTCCACTGGTGCTAATACCACTCTGTCTGTGAGGTCTCTTGATGAAATTCACTCAGCTGTCATGTCTTTGAGCGACTTAACTGGAAAGGACCAAACTTTTCCATCTCTCTTCTGTCCCAAGAGCACAGAAGCAGTCTCACAAAAGCACCCCAAGAGATGTGTGCACTGGGACTTGCTGAGAGCTGGCCAGAGACAGTGCTTTCAACACCTCCTTTTTCACCAAAGCCATCTCAGCTGGGAGCTTTGCTCCAGGTCTGGCCTTGACCTGCAGAATTAAGACAATGCTGGCCAAGGCTGCTTCCACACTGGGACTGCAGCCAGCAACAAGTGGCACCAAATGTGAGACAAGAAAACCCAGCACCTGTTTCTTGTGTCTTTATTTAGAGGGGAGAGTAGGCCAGTATTTAATCATGAGAGCTGTCTTGGCCACCTAAGCCCTAAGAAGCCCCATGATTTCTGCAGGGTTCTGGTCCCTCATACACTCTGCATTTAGAATTGGCCAGTGCCAGCCCTGGATTATGACAGAGATGATGTGATGTGGCTCAGGGAGTGTCTGCAGATAGGGAGGGGAATAAAGGGCTGCCGTGTGCCCCCAGCACAGCTCAAGAGGGAATGAGTTTGCTCCAGCAGCAGTTGCTAGTGGAGGTGTTTCCTTTCTAGTTCTCTTTGTTAAAAAAAATCAAAGCTTGGCTCAGCTCACACGGGGCTAGAGAGCAACAGAGCATTGAGTGTTTAAGGTCTTCAGCTTTTAACCACACTGAGCAAAATTGTCAAAGGGAGCAAGACTAACTGTCCCTGTTCCAGGCTTCATGGGGTGCCTATGAAACTTTGCTTTCACTGGAACAAGTCAGTCCCAGCTGCAGCCAAAGGACCTTCCCTGGCTCACTCCAATCCCCTGCCCAGCCCCGCTGTCCCCACCTCACTCTCCAGTACACCTCCGACCCACCAGACTGGCCCAGGACATGGCACTAACAAGTCAGGGGAGACTCTCCCCCTCTCTGAATATGATACACTGCAGGGACAGTGTCCTCCACCAACATGCAATGACTTGGACACCAGCCATACAAGAGCATGCTCTGAAAAGGTGGGAGGAATACTGAGTATCCAGTTTCACGCTACCCAGCTGGAACTCTGGGTGTCCCATATGGTGATGCCACACTGCCCAGGGACTACACACTGCTGCCCTCTCTCCCCCTGCCCCCACAACAGGCTGCCCAGCAGCTGGCTTTCCTCATCCATTGCACCCTTCTTCCAGAATGGGCTGGATCTCCTTTAATGGTATCTTACCGACCCCAAATCCCCCCACCCACCCCCCCCCACCCCAAAACC
>JAOXOE010000698.1:5890039-5912642 GCA_028565055.1 Phoeniculus purpureus
CTTCAAATATTTATAGACATTAATGAGGTCACCCCTCAGTCTCCTCTTCTCCAAGCTAAAAAGACCCAGCTCCCTCAGCCTCTCCTCATAAGAGAGGTGCTCCACTTCCTTCATTATCTTCATTGTTCTGTGCTAGACTCCCTCAAACAGCTCCACATCCCTCTTGAACTGAGGGGCCCAGAACTGGACACAAGACATTGGCATGAACAGTCCTAGCTCCAGGGAGGGGAAAAACACCAACCAACCAAACATAAGGCAGTTCAAAAGCAAGGTCAAGAGAAATGCGAATGCTGCCAAAGAGGTCATGAAACTATTAAGCTCAATTAGAAACACCCTACTGTTCAGTAGCATCATGGCAAGTCCTGCTTGACTTCCTGCTGGAAGCAAGTTAAGCAATGCACCCTCCTCCTGAGCACCTCCATCATTTCCTATTTACGACACCTGGGTAGACTCAGCCTTCAGCAGACTTTGGTGAGACTTCTCATCAATTTTACTTATCCTCCAGGTATACTTAAAAAATAAATGAACACTAGCATAGCATCACAGAACCACAGAAAAGGTAGGGGTTGGAAGGCACGTCTGGAGATCATCTAGTTCAACCCTCTCCTATGAAGACAGGCTGACCAAGTTGGGGCTGTTCAGCCTGGAGAAGAGAAGGGTCTGGAGGGAGACCTTAAAGCAGCCTTCCAGTACCTGAAGAGGCTACAGGAAAGCTGGAGAGAGACGTTTTACAAAGGACTACTCTAGTGATAGGACAAGGGGGATTAGTTACAGCTGAAATAGGGGAAATTTAGACTGGGTCTTAGGAAGAAATTCCTCCCTGTGAGGGTGCTGAGGCACTGGAACAGGCTGCCCAGGGATGTTGTGGCTGCTCCATCCCTGGAAGTGCTCAAGGCCAGGTTGGATGGGGCTCTGGGCAACCCGGTCAGGTGAGAGGTGTCACTGACCATGGCAGGAGGTTGGAACCAGATGATCTCTGAGGTCAAATCCAACCTAACCCCTCCTACAACTCTAACCCCTCTGCCAGAGCGGGTTCTTCTACAGTAGAGGAACAGGTTAAATGATTTTTTTCCTGTTTATTAATTTCTTGAAAGTGCATTAAAATGTCTGTAGCTGCACACTACAGGATGTCTGTTCTCCACGACAGGATGCACAGTATCACACAAGATCTATCTAAGCACACACTGTGCACCTCCAGCCTTTTAGTTCGCATTACCATGAAAGGCTAAGGAATAAATTGACAACCTGCCTTAAGATTTCAAAGAGAAGAGTAACCCCTAGGAAAACACAGCAAAAAAATCTTCTGTCACTGCCTATTTAAAGAACAGCTTCAGTATTTCCTACTGTTACATGATAGATTCTGATTATTTTGACAGTTTTCAGTATTTTTCAAATCTTTTTAAGCAGGAGCCCCAAGGTGGCAGCATGAATTAACTGCATGTTAAATTTAACTTCAAAGCCAGTTCATTTCTCCATCCTCCAAACCTCAGTTCCTTACTCCTGTTCCTCACCTGAGCTGCAGCATGCTGGGTCCCCAAACTGGTCCTAGTTGAAATAATGAAGGGCTGCTCACTGGGCATTCCTCAAACACTCTGATCAGCAAAGGAAGCAGCAAGGAGCAGAAAAGAGGGGTGGAAAGGACTGTGTCATGAAGAGGAAGAAAAAAGATCTGCAGGCTCACAACTTGGATTGAAACACAAGGTTTTCAGAATTAGAACATTAAATTGCCTTTCGGGAAGAATCATTTCAGCTGAATGTCAGCCTCGCTGCAGAGAACCTCTTTGTGTCTTTAGTCAGCGTAGTTACTTAACTGGTGAGTCTACATTTAATGGGTGTTTATATTCATTAATATTTATCTCATCTTCCACAAATGAAATTAGTAACAGCGTGCCAGACATTTTCTTCATGTGGCTCCTGCAAACGCATTAAAACCAGCAAGATACCTCCAGAGACAACGGCAGGCAGAGCTTGGCCCTGCATATTTCAGTGGCAGCTGTGCTAAAATGATGCTTTTCCTATTAAAACCATCTTTCTTTCGTGCTGGGTCTGTCCCTAGTTATAAAATACTAACTGTAGAAACATAAAATGAGCATTCACAGCTTTAAATGCTTTCACTTGAAATGAGACCTAAAGCAATCCTTGGGTTTTTTGCAAGACATCCTAAACATTCAAATCAAGTTCTGGCCTTCCATAATTGCTTTTTTAAACTTCTCCTATGGCTATGACCTTGTCCTTTTTACTTAAAACACAGCATTATTTTCTTGGAAAGAAGCAGGAGAGGTTAGAAATGAGCGTTTAGCCTGGAGGAGACATTATCACTCTCTACAACTACCTGGAACCAATCTTCTTCCAGGCAACTAGTGAGAAGATGAGAGGGCAGGGCCTGAAGCTGTGCCAGGAGAGGGTTAGGTTGGATATTAGGAAGCTCTTACTCACAGAAAGGCTGATCAGACACTGGAATGGACTGCCCAGGGCAATGGTGGAGTCCCCATCCCTGGAGGTGTTTAAGGACAGGCTGGATGTGGCACTTAGTGCCCTGGTTTAGCCAGTGTGGTAACATTAGGTTACAGGCTGGGCTGGATGAGCTCAGAGGTCTTTTCTAGTCTCAATACTTCTGTGATTCCTTGGATGATCCCACGGGGACCATATCCTGTGTGACCTTGAGCTAACCCACCCACCTCCCATATTTGCTCTCCCGTATGTTTGTACAAAGCCACAAAAACAAAGATGACATTCTACAGTGACTGGAGGCTGTATGACCCCACGAGAACCAACAGACTCATTTTGCCCAGGACACTGTTGTTTTGCCACTCAAAGTGAAGTGATGCTGTTTGAAAGGATTCGAGTCACTCAGCACCACCCTGACACGGTAATTGCTGTCAAATTGGTTCTGTTCATGCTGCAAGAAAACAACATTTAAGGCTTTTCTTTTACACAACCCTACAGGACATAATTTTTTTTTTCCCTTACACACAAATAAAAACCTAATGACAAGATAAATTGAACAGATGACAAATGAGGAGCCTGCATTTCAAGGGACACCATCAGAGAGCTGAAGCCTTCAGCTGCAATTCTACAAATTGCTAAGCAAACAAGCTAAATTCTCAGGACAGTGCATTTTAAATCTATCACTCTCCAAATAGAGGATAATATAGTAAAAAAACCACAACCAATGGTACACAGTGGTTGTTGTTCCAGAGAAAACTGCCCCTTGTACTACCTGTTCTCAGAAATGTTTTTGTATCATTCACTCTGGTAGACACCTGCGACTTGGGAAAGCAAGTGGTGTTGCCAAAGCGTGCTGCCCTCTTTTTCAGGTACTCTGTGATCTTCCTGATAATTTAGATTTTTCTAAAAAATACCGACTGAAGTGCATAGTCAATACTCGTTTTTGCACCAGAAGAAGTACAGAGAAGAGAATGAAGGCAGATAAACACAAACTGTAACATTATGGGGAAAGAAAAAGACTCTGAACATCAGCTTTTGGTTGCTTTGGCTGTCAGTGGGCGTACAGAATGTCACTGCTGGGAGCACAGGAGACACCCAGTGATTTCCACAGGTAGGCAGGTGAATTAAAATTGATGTGATTGAAAACCAGATTCATAGTAACAAGCAACAGGACAAGAGGAAAAGGCCTCAAGTTGCAGAGGAAGTTTAGGTTGGACACTATGAAAAACTTCTTCCTGGGAAGAGTCATCAGTCCTTGGAACAGGCTGCCCAGGGAGGGGGTTGAATCGCCATCCCTAGACGTGTTTCACAGTCATGGAGACCTGGAGCTCAGGGATGGGGTTTAGCGGTGGCTTTGGGACAGTTGGGTCCTACCCTGTGATCTTGAAGGTCTTTTCCAGCCTAAACGATTCTGTGATTTCCACAGGAAGGCAGGTGACTCTGCCGAAAACTGCACAGTTTGAAGTCGATGCGATTGAAAAGCTGAGGATATGAATTCATTAAGTGATGAGCAGAACGGAAAACAGGGAAGAAATATGCGTATTTGATGCCTTCTAACAACCTGCATAGGAAAAGGCACCACGTGAAATGATGAGAGATTTAAATTAAGCAAGAGGGAGTAATTTTTAGAATAACGTAAATGTAACAGAACTCCTGGCTGCAGAAATACAAACAAAATACATTTAAAATATGACAAAAATTAATGGGAGAACTGGCCATAAAGCTGTTCTTCAACTCTGCAAAAGCTACCGAAACATAACAAGAAAGCTGGAGCCTGATGGATTTTTAGAAGCGCTGAGCAAATCTGTCATGGAGCTCTGTGTGCTGCAAAATTGTGTCTGGCACAGCTGGTGACTGCATGTACTCAACATTTTTTAATTACATAAAACAATGCTTTGGAAAAACACAACAAACCCCGACACAAGCCTAAATTAGGAGGCAAAACATTTCGAGGTGAAGTCATGTGAAGTTTACACGGTGGATTTCCATCTGGTGGCTGTCAGTTGTCTCATTCCTCTTCTGTTGCTGTTAGCACATGGCCCAAATCGTGCACCAAGCACCCCTGTGAGATGGTTGGTTACACACCCTGACAACAGCAAGTGTGGTCAAACCAAACTGTTTCAGAGCAACTGGGATCATAAAGTAAGCAGGAAAAACCAGAAACCCTTATACTTGAGAGTATAAGCTTTCCTCATCTTTCCACTCTTACCAATACAGACTTTTTCTGAGGCCAGCTGGATTTATCAGACGCTGGCCACTAGCGCTGCAGTGCTTGCTGACACATCTGCTCCAGTCCTTCCAGTGGGAGAGCTGCTGGTATAGAGAAACGTCCTGGCAGACTCAGGCTACAGGAGAGTGATGGCTCAGAGCAGCCACTTCTCCCTTTTCCCCACCAGGTAAAACAGTGGCTACAAATCCAGCTGCAAACAGCCAAACTTGTTTCTTGAATATTTCTGCTGACTTGTTATGAATTATAATGGTTTTGAACAGCAGTGGTCTGCTTTCAACAGAACTGGGAATTAATTAGCACCCTGAACCTCTGGGTATCTGCAGCAGAGGATAACAAAAAGTTCTGGTGAAGTTGGGTTGTGATCTAGTTAAGTGTAGAGAGAAAGAACAGCACAACACAGGATTAACCTCCAGACCAACTTCTGAAAACAGTTATCATAGAATGGTAGGGGTTGGAAGGGACCTCTGGAGATCATCTAGTCCAGCCCCACCCCAACAGAGCAGGATCCCCTACAGCAGATCCCACAAAAACACATCCAGCTGGAGCCTGCACTTCTCCACAGCAGGAGACTCCATCACCTCTCTGGGCAGCTTGGGCCAAGGTTCTATTACTCTGACAGTAAAAGTTTTTCCTTACTTACGTGGAAAGTGTCTTAGGAAGTTCCTTATGATGGAACTTCCTATGTTCTAGTTTAAACCCTGGGCATCATCAAGAAGAGCCTAGTCTCATTATGCTGACACTCACCCTTTAGACTAAGATCCCCTCTCAGTCTCCTCTCCAGGCTAAACAGCTCCAGCTCTCCCAACCTTTCCTCATAGGGCAGATTCTCCAGCCCCCTGATCATTTCAGTGGCTCTGTGCTGGAGTCTCTTCAGTAGCTCCCTGTCCTTCCTAAACTGGAGAGCCCAAAACTGGATGCAGTATTCCAAATGTGGCCTCACCAGGGCAGTGCAGAGAGGGAGGACAACCTCCCTCAACCCACTGACCACACTCTTCATGCATCCCAAGAGAGCTCCTCACTTCAGGGCAGTTTGTACCAAAACCTTGCAACCAAACTCACTTACCCAAGTCATTTGGAGGGGCAGAAATCAAATGCTGAAAACTACCCCCAGGTTGGCCCAATTTGAAATACTTGGGACAGGCTTGGAAAATTTTTCAGAAAAAAAAACAAATGAAAGAGTTTTGGCTGCTGAGAATCCCACCAACACAGGTCCATAGACTAGAATCATAGAATCATCAAGGTTGGAAAAGATCTTCAAGATCATAAAGTCTAACCATCCACCCTAGAACCCCGAACCACTAAACCATCTCCTGAAACATCATGTCTATCTGTTTGTCAAATCCCTCCAGGGACAGTACCTCCACCCCCTCCTTGGGCAGCCTGTATCATTCCTGCTCTGGAATGGACAAAAAGGCACAGCAGAAACTTCTCTGATCCCAGTCACATCTATTGAAACTTGCACAATCAGTTCTCCTACAGCCAGAAGATAAACTGTGTCTCCATTTTCGCAGTGTTTTGTTTGGATCTAACAGAAGGAAACAGCAAGCTGGCAGGGTTAAAGCAGTATGAAAGCCTTACATAAAACCCTGGCTCCTGCCAGAGCAGTTTGCACAATCCCATCACCTAGCTGAATGTTCACAACCCACCCATCTGCTAGTCACTAAGTTCTCTCAAGTTTAGAAGACCGTGTCAGGGAACAATTTCAACCATCACAAGCTGATCTGTACCAGCAAAAACCCAAAACAAATCCCCAGGCAGCACCTGTGTTCAGCTGCTGGTTCCATTCCCAGCAAAGCCAACTGCTCTGGGTGGAGACTGGGGAATTCTCTCATCTATTACATATACATACATGCATCGTCTGTGTATACCAATTGCAATGCTGCTTGCTCCTTGGACAAATAGAAGCAGCATAAACTCAAGGACTTCGGACTCATCATTTAAGGTGACAAACAGATCTACACTGCTGGTTTGGCTTGGGCCTGAAGACTTGAGCTGATTCAGGGAAAAAAGCCCAATCAACCCAAACCACACAGCAATACAGATGCATAAACCCTTTCCTACACACCACACTTCTTACTCAGAGGTTAACCCTGAAGAGACGAGTCCAGGACTTTTAACAACCAGGGCATGCAGCCTGTTGTGCTGTTGCAGCTCAGGTGTTCTTCTGACCTGAGTTTTAACATCTAAAAGTTGTTAAAAGTTGGAGTTTTAACATCTAATTTCTGGCTAATAGGCCAGCAGGTTTTCTCCAGCATATGTGAGATGCTGGTCTGCAACATTTCCATGTAGTTCTTCATTATGTCTGTCTGCTCGTGCTTCTACCAAAATATGCAGCTGTGCTGGCCAGTTAGATTGTGGTTTAAAAATTACTTGCTGTACATCAGGCTTCCACAAGTCCAAGTGAAGCCTTATGCAAGGCTCTACAAAACCATGAATGTCTTCTCTCTGGCAACA
Source organism: Phoeniculus purpureus (assembly GCA_028565055.1). Taxonomy (NCBI): domain Eukaryota; kingdom Metazoa; phylum Chordata; class Aves; order Bucerotiformes; family Phoeniculidae; genus Phoeniculus; species Phoeniculus purpureus. Next base: position 5,897,172 of record JAOXOE010000698.1, read on the forward strand.
TAGACACAACCACTGGCAAATTCACACACTTGTAACACCACCTCCATTCCCATATCCCAGCACAGATGGCTTGCAGGAATTTGGGATACATCCTCTCCACTGACCTAATTGTGGCAGGGCTGCAGCAGCTCAGACATGTTGGGTTTTTTCACTATAGCTAATCATAGCTGTATCACACACTTGTAGCTGCAGTGAGCCCTTAATATAGCGGTGGGTAAACAAACATCACTTAAAACGGCTGAAGCACAGCAGAGGGATTTGCACACCTTAGAGACAGCCTGCTCACATGCTTTAACATGCACTCTCAAGATGAACGTTCCGGGCAAAGTTAAATTTCTGCCTAAGCCTCTTAGAGCATCAGTTCCCCTTTGAACATTTGATGATCATCTGAATTGAAAGAATTTAAAAACGAGCATTTGCCTTTGCAGTTACTAACCGAATGCTACTGAACCCCTTATTTTACAATTCATGATTCTATTCTGTTTGCTGGTGGGGGTGAAGAACTTTTCAGAATAACTGTGATTTCTGTGATCCTGGTTCCTCAAACAAGCCTCTGACATTCCTGCTTTAGGAATAAAGCAAATTACATGCAAATCTTGATCTTACTACCAGTCAAGAAACTAAATATAAAGGTCAGCATCTGCTAAAGCAGTTTGACTATTATACATAGCCTTGCAGAGGCTGTATGCCACATCAGTATTTACAAGTTAAGGGGAAAAACATGTCCTGTAAAACTGTTAGAAGGTGATTGCCCACAAAAACAACAGAATTTAAATTTTTAACATGGATCTGCTTAGGGAGTCCAACTCCCACCTAGCTTCTCTCAGAAAAATGATCTTCACTCTAGTACTGACAGCTGTACTCAGGACAGAGTCCCTCCTGCACTGTGAGACAGGGAGAATGAGTCAACTATTTGTGAACTTGCTGCTGCATCACTCACCAACTACAGCAGGGGGTTTGCAGGCCCGGGCAGAATTCACAAAGACTGGCAATCCTGCTGTGCATTCACGGATTTGTCATCTCCTGGACAGATCAGAGATACAAAGGACAACTGGCAGCTTGCTCTTGCAGCAAAAGCCCAAAGCCAAGCTCAGTCCAAACCACATTGCCAGAGAAGCTTTATTTACACGCACACACGCTTCAGAACTCGTGCGCTGAAACACAGTAGGACCACAGGCCCCAAAGATGGATCATCACCTCTTTGACGAGTATTAAGGACAACTGTTGCAAACGTTACAGATGCTTCTCTCTCCATCTTCAAAGACAGGACACAGCTGAATATGCCACCGCAAGTTCTGGATGATCTTGTCTCATCCAACATGAGACAAGCTGCTGGCTGCGCTCAAGTTTTGCTGCAAAGCATCCAGAGCTCTTGGCCCAGCACAGCATCGCTCTGTTGGAACAGACCTCAGCTAAAAGATTCAACGATCATCAGTAAAAACCCTCCTGGCATGGAAGCCAACACCATCTCTTCCAGATGGGAGGAGAAATACTTTACAAGCATTACATGTGAAAAGCAGGGAGTGGAGGAAAAAAAAATGCCCATCTTCCCTCTAATATGACACCCCACAGCCAACAGTCTCGGTACCCTGTGCTAGATTAATGTTCTTTTCCTTTTGCTTTTCTATTTCTCCTTCACATTATCAACCCAAAGATGAACTCCTCTCAGAGAGTCCTTATACTTATTGCCATTCAATCTTGAAACTGCCAGAGTACAGTGTGATTGGACCGCTCCCCACTCTCCCCAAACAGCTGATTTTTTTCTGAATTCTACTGTGTAGGAACTGTAATCACCTCTGGTTACACAAATCAGCTTAAATCACTGGCTGTAAGTCAGCTTTTCTTTGCCTCTTTTTCTTCAAGAGGCCAGGAAACCTGGATGTGATATGCCTCTAGTTCTTCTGGAGAGACATAGTCTGGAGCATTGCCCATCAGGTCTCGTCCTCTGAAGGATTTAGGAAAAGCAATGACATCTCTGATACTTGGAGCATCAACAATGAGAGAGATCAGCCTGTCAAGTCCTAGAAGCAGAAAACAAACTGGTGAGCAACTTGAGTTATGGTCATATGTTACATCCGCTGATTCAGAAAAACTGGAAAGATGGAACAGAAAACATTGCTGAGCTTGAAGAATAAAAAATGAAGGTGAAAAAGAATTAAACTCAACAGCAGCAGAGAAGCAGAATTGCCTAACAGTAGAAATGTCTAAAAAAAGCTTTTCAATATCACAGAAAGTTTTGCACCACACTAAGAACTGCAAGATGGAGCTGGTGCCTTTGCAAAGAGCAGGACAAAATCAGGGCAGGAACACTGACAGGGCTCTGCTTAACCGTTCAAAGTCCTTGATCAACCAGTTCTGAAGGATTACCACAGCTAAGGGAAACTCATCAAGAATAAGAACCTCTGGGTGACTGGACAAAGGGAAATAATACTGGAAAACTACATGTTAAAATACTACCTTTGGTCTTTGTAGGTGGGTTTGTTTCGGGAGGAGGTTGGGGGAGAACTGTTCTTTTTTGAAGGCTGTAAGCTTTCAGGGTTCTGGGAAAACTATCTGACTATCTAAATCAGTGAGCAAACAGACAAGGAAGAGGAGAAGTGAGACTGAAGCAGCGGACAAGGTTACGGCAGTAACCCAGGGCCAATGCTGGCTCAGGTGTTCAAGCTTGCAGTACAGGGATCCTGTTCTGGCAGGCTTGTTCCTGGGATGTAATATGCCAATAAAAAAAAGGTCTTGTACAAGACATCTGCATCTGGAGAGCTACAGCGCACTTACCTAAAGCGATTCCTCCATGGGGTGGAGCTCCAAACTCTAAAGCCTCAAGCAGATGGGAAAGCACCTCAGAATCCTCCTGCAAAATTACATAACAAGTGTCACTGCACAAGCAACGCTCTTCCTAGGAGCAATGTAAGATGAAGGTATGATGAAGTCATCCATCACACAGGGCTAGGAGTTACATTTCTTTAACTGAGAAGCACACAAGTGTTTCTTTCAGGATTTGAAATGGATATTTAATTCATAGAATCATAGAATGCATTGCAGTGAGCAGGGACATATCTCTGACTATTCTGACCCAGGAGCAGGACTCTGCACTTGGTCCTTAAATTAATTATTTAATACATTATTTAATTAATTAAGTGGTCCTTTAAATCTGAAAGAGAATGTTAGAGGTATCATAGGAGTTACCTTCAGCACTGTTTCCAGCACAAAACGCTGTTGCTCTGCATTGTGAATTCTGATGGAACCACCTCCAACTTCATTGCCATTCAGCACAAGGTCATAGTGCTGGCTACGGACCTGCAGAAAGAAGTGAAGAAACACCTTAGTATGGCTGGTGCACAGCTGCATCTAACAACAACCTGCACACAAAGAGCAAACACTGGCAACAAGACCACGCTGTTCTACAACACTGCTGGCTCCATGGTACCTCGCAGCCCAAGTACCAGTGTGATCGCAGGCACAGACTGCTGCTGGTAGGTGTGGGAACAGTACTAACCCTTTTGTAAAGTTGATCAAAACATGAAGCAACATGGAATGGTCAGAATATTAGACTCCTTACCTCACATAACTGTTTCCTACTAGCTCTTTTTGTCAGGGACACACACAGGTATTTGTCACAGAGTAATGTGGAAGCCACCTCTTCCAGACACATACAATATGCAGTCAGTTCCATGAAGCAATATCTCTTTTCACACTAAAAACAGCTGCAACTTGCCCAGTTTTTCACAGCATGTAGCTGTAAAAGAGCCAGAACAATAGGCATGAAGTTAGTTACCTTTGTGGGATCAGAATAGAGGAGGCTGGTATCCGAGGGATGAGGAGCAGTGAAGGGGTGATGAGCAGATTCCAGTTCAGTAGGATTCTCTTCCTTTGGGAGGAAAAGGGGGAAATCCACCACCCACAGAAAGTGAAAAGCTGTAGGATCACGGAGTGCCAGCCCAGCTGCCTCAAGGAGGTCAGCACTCTGCAACCGTAGGCTTCCCAATGCAGAGCACTACAAAAGAGAAGGAAGAAAACAAGATGGGGGAGTTTTACTATCAAGGAGGTTGCTCAGACAATATGGAAGAGTGTTTCATAACGGCAGCATCACAGACAGCATCAGCTGAAACACACTGTTGCCTTAAACACTTATGCCTTGATAATCTTGAAATATATCACCTTCCTGCTGAGACAGCAGCAACTCTGGGGTTTGACAAGGACCTAGTAAGGACATGGAAAGTCCATTATTTCCCAGCTGTTCCATCTTCATAGAACCTTCCTAGAGGAACCTCAAGCTCTGTACAACAGTGGATTAACTGGGAGAGCACAGGTAAGATCTGCCATTTGCTGACAGAGAAATGAAGACACAGAAAGAGAATATGACAAAGTTTTGGCTATTGAGCAAAGCATAACACCTTGTCATAAAGCCGTTCTTGGAAGGCAACGTCTGCTGACATGAATACAGAGAAGGGTAGGTACAGGCTCTCACATCACTGCTGCCAGTAATCACTTAACTCTCATCATCTGCTTATGGGATACAAAATTAGCTACTTGACCTTGTTTCTCAATCTCTGATGTTTTAAAAATTAAGTTAACGTAAGAAAAATGGGGGCACTGATTTTTTCCTGGTTAATATTCCTGCCTTCATTTCAGTCACCAGTTCTTCCCAGAATTTGTCTGGGGGAGATAAAAGCAACAAGCACATCTCATGCATTATTCGCTGTTTCTATAGCTCCAGAGAAAAACAGAATTAGATGGTGACCTATTTTAATAATAAGAGGAATTAGACTGAGGTCAAGTAACATCAAAGCCATCATCAGTCTCTTTCAACACAGTCACCCAAGAAATGCTTCCTACCACTCGCTTGTGTTCCCCAGCAGCCAGTAGTACCACATCATCCACCTGCATGTTCAGCAGTTGGATAAGCTCCGACTGCTGCCTCTCACCAAGAAATTTTGTCAGCAGAGACTTCATGCTTCCGTCAGGCCTACAGATAATTTCCATGATTTCCTAAAGAAAGGGAAGAGTATGTTCAGTCCAGTGCTGCCCTCTTTTGCCTTCAAGTATCACATGCTCAGGCACAGATAACTGTTACAAAGCTGCTCTTCTACAGTTCTCTCCCCATAAATGCCACTTACAACCACTTTGTTACTCAGTTTCCAAGGGCTCAGCAGTGTTTCTGTCTCACCTGGTTAAACTGGGATTTTGCAGACTCCTTTAACGACTCCAAATCTTTATTTTTAAGATATCTCTGAGGAAAAAAGCAAGACAAGACACATGAAATATCAACATCTACGGAAAGCCCTGAGCAGGATTCAAATATACTAACAAAGTTGTTTCCAACCCTCTCCGGTTCTTTTGCTTCTAGTGCAATTCTTATGAGGACTGTGAAACAGGAAAGCAGCAACAGCACTAGGCTGCTGCTGGATGTCTTCTCCAAGGGTTCCTTTCAGGAAAGGACACCTGTAGGCTGTATATTTAGACGCAGTTTTTCTACCTGCTCACAGATTAGCAGAATCAACTAACGAACTGCCTCCAGGCATGCATGAACAAGGTTTTAACATGGCACTGCTGATGGGGAAGGGATAGCTCCATTGGGAGGAAGAGAAGAAAACCAACTGGGCTGACTCTCATATGCAAAGAAATGGAATAAATGAGGAAATCAAGATCTTTGTTGCTTTTTAAGCTTCTCTAATGCTCAGAGGCTTAACATTCCATTTTTGTTCCGCTGAAACACACAAATTGGTGCCCTCTCGTGGGAAGCCAAGAACTTGCACTTGGTGCCAAAATCAGAGGACTCCCAAGAGAAAACATGGTCAGAAAGTCCTTTCCCCAAATAAAACCCAGTGTTCAGTGGATATTTTCTATTCTGCCCAAGCTACAAAGATACCCACAGCCAGAATCAAACCTGCTTCTCTGCCAGAATACAAGGCTGTGTCAAATACACAAATCTATCATCAGCTTTGGATTTGGTCACTGCATTCTCATTACAAAGGCAGAAGCTGTGCCCACTAAAGGAGCAAAAGCAGCCATGAGGACATTAACCACTTGACCTTCCTCTCACTACCTCAGAACAGTCTCTGGGGGCACAAAATGGACAGACGCATGACGATCAATATGACCAAGCGAATGCCGTTTATTAAGCATCAGCTTAACCCTTTTATACACAGCTGGGTGGTCCATGTGATACATGTACATTGCTGATTGGTACAGCACATCTGTCCATATGTCTTAAAAGCTACTGCTGTTGGCTAAGTACCTTTTGTCCACGCGCTGTTCGTGATAGTTAGTTTTCATTCCACAACTTGTTGTTTTCCTTCTATGTGCCAACTTTCCCACAGACCTGCACATTGCTGACCTTGAGAAACTTTCCGAGCAGGCTTCAAAGCCCTTAGCTCAAACTCTGGCTAAGCTCACACAGCTGGGATTGCTCATTCTCTACAAAATATATCCCTACAGAACAGCGCTGTGCTGTACCTGGGTCTTTTTCAATCTCTTGCCACAGGGCACAATTTATTACTCCGTAGCACACCAGAAGCCACCTTGGGCAAAAACAAGCTGAAGTCCAGACTTCTCCCAGTCCTCAAGGGATCTTGCAGATCTGTTCTCTTCCTCCCCTTCCTGAGGTCAATATACTCTTCCTGTCAGCTCTATTCTAACACCACTCAGCCCAAACTGACATGAATTATAACCAATCCCAAGTTCACTGAAGGACACCACTCCCCTGGCAATAGCAAGGAACATTTCCATACCAACAAAGGAATTCAAATTGACATTTTATTTATTTCACATAAACCACAGGCAGTATATAATAGCATCACTTACCACTCCCTGAGGGATACAAATGGCTTTGACGGTGCCACGTGGGTAACTGAGAGCGTTCTGCACAAACTGAATGTCTGATCTTTGTAAAAAATCACTGATATCCACTACCTGAGGAAGAGAGCACAGGAAAAAGCAGTGGTGAAAAATTCTGCACCTCTGCTTTAACACCTTCAGTACCATTTCCTAGAACATCATTTTGTTCTTCATAGAAAAGAAATGATGAATGGGGCCAAACTGGAATAACCACTAAGAAGGAGAGTGAGCACTGCAGAAACAGAACTGCGAAACAGCCAGGAAAACCCAAGGTTGAGATGGTGACATTCTACCACAGTGAAGAGACTTGTATACTGAAAAAGAAACCCCCAAAGTTAATTCCTGGGGGCGGGGCAAATACAAGATGTTTACCTGCTTTTCACACTGTTCCTCTTCATACATTTGTATGAAAGTACAAGTCCTCACCTTCATCCCAAAACGAGTGTCTGGTTTATCAGTCCCATAGTCAGCCAGTGCCTCCTCGTATGTCATGGAGGGGAAAGGAGTTGTAATGGAGCCTCTTTCCTCAGGCCAGGAGTATTGCAGGAGGCCCTCTACCAGTCTCTGAATTCCAGCTTGATCTACAAATGACATCTCTATATCTATCTTAAAACAGAAAACAAGAGGAGGGATTCCAAATTAGCTGCACATTTTGCTTTTGCACTGCTACTTGTAGAAGCTCTCAGCTATAAAACCAGCACAACAGGAAACAATACACTACAAGAGACCACAGTATGACTGTTTTAGACCAAGAGTGCGCTCAGGATCTCCCTACAGCAGTCTGATGACTCAGGCAACAATCTCCTCAGAGAACTGAATGAGGTAATGATGACAAGGACAGAGAGAGAAACCTTGAATGAACTAGGCTAACTGCCTGGGATCTCAAGGCTGAGGAATGGGATGCTTGACCCACCAGGACAGGAAGGGATTGCATCATTGAGCACAATCCCTGCTGTGACAGAACTCCCGTATCTATACCCTGACTGCACAGTCAGTCAAGGACAGTGACCACCATGCACATGCATGTCCCGTACGAACTGCAAAGGGCCATGAAACATGCAGCAAGCAACGCTGTACACCCCAAGCAGCACAAGAGGTAACAGAAACTGAGACTTCAAAAGAAAAACCAACCACAAGCTGTTTGGGATGAAGAGGAGGGGAAAAGGCAGCATCAACTGTTACCTGAGTGAATTCAGGCTGCCTGTTAGGTCGTGAACCTTCATCTCGGTAGCAGCGAGCAACCTGAAAGTATCTGCAATAGTATTTAGGTAACAGTTTAATGTACTCTAAACTAAATAGTGGCTATAGAATTGATCATTATTAAAAAAAAAAAACCCAACAAAAATATCTGCTCCCTTTGCAGCAGATGTAGCATGACCCCAGTTGCTCCCATCTCCTCAAAAGCATGAAATTTTGAGTGGAAGTAACAGTATCTGCAGCTGAATCCATGTCTCATCATGCCTCCAGGACCGTGTGTACAAGGACAGTGGCAGGAGCTGTGTCCCAACCCTTCTCCCCACCTCCTGGTCCACTCCAGCCCTGTGTTCTATGAAGGGCCATGTAAAATTCACTTGTGGTCAAGACCTGGCCAGCAGTTCACTGCATGAACAACTCCCTCTCCTTCAATTTGATTTGAAGAAACAAGCCCAATGTAAAAGTTTTGTAATCACACACCCAAAGAACATTGTTTCCTTGTCTCAGTTCTCTTCTTAATTTGTTCTATAGGTTACTCTTGGAAAGACTTTTAATCACACACCAGATATTCTGCCCTTCAGGCAGACTGTGCTTCACATCAGGTTTCCATTCAAAACAACAGCAAAGAATTCAACCTTCAAACAAGATAAGCTTCCCCTCACTGAGGGGCATTAATGCTGAGGGGCAAAGGACCTAGCCTAGCTGAAATGCCCCAAGTATTTAAAGACCCCTAGTCAAAACATGAAGTCCTTGCAAGTTAAGCTTTGGGGCAGTATTAGGCAAATCCTGGGTGGAATGTGCAGAGAATGGGAGTCCAGAAAAACTCTTACCTGTCCAGGCCTCCAACCATGAGGAGCTGTTTGAACTGCTGAGGGCTCTGCGGCAGAGAGTAGAACTTGCCTGCTTCCCTTGACGGTACAAGGAATTCTTTTGCTCCCTGGCATCAGAAAAAAAAGCTTACACACCTGAGCTAACCAGTAGCCTCAATTCTTGATGGATAGCACAGACTAGAAGCACAAGAGGACAGGACTTATTTTTCCCATTATGAAATCCCACTTGTGATGAAATAACTGTTTGACATTACTTTAAAAATTATCTGTTAACCAGCAAGATCCAAAATATGATCCCAAAGGATCCTCCATGAAACAAAATATCCCAAAGGAGGTTGCTCCACCTCCTGAGATTAATGCATAAAAATGCACCACCCAAGAACTCCGTGTGCTAGCTGGAGTTCAACAATTTCTGGGCTACAGCTTTCTTCTCTGTGGTTATTTTTGAAATAATAATATTTAAAAGGAATATAAACTTAGATATTAAAATGCCTTGAGCAGTGCCACTGTGGCAACCTACTAGTTAACGAATAAACCTGAGGAAACAGTGTTTAGAGAAAGTTTTCCAATTTTATAATCTGGCTGTTCCAAGACAGGCCTTGCATTCCACACACTCTACAAGGCAGAAGCTTTATTCATCTGAAGGTTCAAAATTACAACACAAGATGTCTCCTCTCTCCTTTTCACTCCCTCTATTTTTAAAAGGATCCACAGATCATATCAGATGTTTACATGTAAGCAGTCACCTGGTGAGTGAAGGCAGAGTGGCTAGTGACAGTAATTCAACCATGAACTGCCTCTGTGATCACAGGAGACTGAAATATGTTACTAACAGAATACCTACCCCGGGGGTTCTCTTAAAGAGCGTTGGAGTTTCTACATCCACAAACCCTGAGGAACAAACACATTTCAGACACAGAATATGCTGAGGAGGTTAGAGCAGAGTCAGTCAGCAAAATAGGCAATCCAGCACATCATGCATTTTCTCAAAAATCTACAGATCCTGTTGCATCTAAGAATAACTTGTGTAATGACAGTAATGACAGATTTGGAGCCTTTAGGCTCTGAGCTTCCCTGATGTCCTGCCAGAACTGCTGATGACAGAGGACTCAAATAGGCTGAAAAATTGTTAATTCTCTAACCATTTTGAATTAGGCCTTGCTCTTCCAAAAAGGACTGCCTGATTTTAAGATTTTAAGCACAAGTCATATAAGAGATCCATCCCTTTGACAGAGAATCAATCGTAGAATCATTTTGGTTGGAGAAGACCTTTAAGATCACTAAGTCAAATTATTAACCCATCAGTAAATCGTATCACTCAGCACCACATCTACACGTCCTCTAAATACCTCCAGGTCTTCCCTGATCCTCCTCTTCTCCAGGCTAAACACTCCAGTTCCCTCAGACACTCCTCAGAGGACTTGTGCTTTAGACCCTTCCATTAGCTTCACTGCCATTCTCTGGACATGCCTCAAGCTGGATGACCAAAAGAGAGAAACTACCTGCAAAGGTTTGTAGCCTGTTTCAACACACTTTGTTCTTCAGGCCTGCCAACACCCTGCAACAACCTTGCTGCGAGCAGACACGTCCTTACTAAGTGGCTCCAGTCTGGAGTAGCAAGTTCATTGGAAATCTCTCCCAGCAATAGGAAACAGAAGAAAGGAAGGCTGAAGGGCTGTTTGCTGCATGTTGTTCTTCAAGCACTTCTCTTACCGTGGAGGTTACACAAGTATTCCCGCATCCTCATCACTGTCCGTGACCTCAGGCGCAGGTTATACTGCAACTGGAAGTTACGTAAGTCCAAGTAGCGATACTGCATCCGTAAGGCCTCTGATTTCTGGAGAGAAGAGATAATTAGAATTTAGAGACAAAACTCAAATTGCATGTCCAGTGAAGCTACTCCTAAAGCCACAGGAAGCTAAAGAAGGATGCTGCTCTGTTACCAGAACCCACCATGCCAACCCACAACTGACAAACATCATTCAGTTAGTGTTGCCATGCATGGCAATTACTTAAGAAAAACAAAACCAAAAGGAACAGACCGATATTTAGTTGGATAAGAGCTGACTCAACAGACTTCAGGATTTCGACTGTATTCTCAGTCCACAGCAACACCCTGTAGCTAACCTCCTTGCAATTTTTATGCAGAGGAGTGGTATCATACATAAAAAGGAAAAATTAGATGTTGATAGACCCTTATTACAGACAAGAAAACTAAAGTAGTGTGGATGATGGACATCTTTATGAGACGAGAACTTCTTTAATTAATAATGATGCCACTCCTACACCATGAAGCCTGCTCTAAAGTCACCCCTTCTAAGACCATGTACTACAGAGGGAGAAAAATCCTCTGTAAAGCACAGCAGTGCATTGGCAGATTGTAGCCAGAACCTGATTTCTTTCACTCTTCCCTTTACTGTCTGTTCTTACAGTGATACTTGAAAACACTGCACTGGAATCATTCAAACCTTGTTTTCCGCCTAAGACAATTAGAAATATATCCTCACAGCTAACAAGCAGCAGCTCTTTTTTAAATACCACCCTTCCCTCAAAGCAGAGCTGGGAGAAGTGGGTGTTTTGCCGTCACACTGAGCGAATTCCTCATTTACCGAAAAGCCAGAAAAACAGAAAAGGCACAGAGACCTTGACAAAATCCTTGATTTCAAAAGGTAGCTTCTTGCAGGAGTTAAGGATTTCTGCACTCTCTGCCTTCACTTCAATATCCCCTGTTGGCATTTTCTGGAGTAAAAAGGCAATAAAAAAGGAAAATTAGATTAAAAACTTAGGGAAAACAATTGCACAAAGGTATTTCACAGATGGTTTGGGGGCAAGAAAAGGAAACCCATGTGATTATCCCTTCTGTCTTCTAAAACAGCATAACTCAAAGAACTTGTCTCAAACATGGATTTCTCCTAGATTTCCCCTCTGTTCAGAGAACCACAAGTCACCTCCTCCAGAGATGGGCTGTTGTTTCCCAGTAGCATACTGATCTCTACAAGAAAGGTAAACACTTTGCCACCTTCTTGAAGGATGTGCTGAGCACAGAGGAACAATCAGGCACAGACCCTTCCAGGACACATGAATCTGAACAAAACGCTAGTCCCATCAGCTTCAGTGAAAACATGCAGTATACATCTAATGCGTATTAGCAGCACCACTACCAGTCCTTAACACAAAGCAGAAAAGGCAACTTGTGAGGAGCTCAGAACTTCCAGTTCTGAACACCAGTTCTGAGATCTAGTTGTCTTTATCTTAGATCCCAAGGGAGAGCAAACAGCTTCACCCACCCAGCACTGCGCCACATCCAAGTTCATTCATTCCTACACAATATTGCTATTGAGCAGGGGAAAGTATTTATAACATTACAACAAAACAGAACATGATCGCAAGAAATAAAAGCTAAGCTCAAATCTTGCATCCTTTGCAGACACCTGTAAGAGGTCAGAGCAATAAAAGTTAGGGTAACAAGTCCAGGTTCTCACTTTAGACCTGCAGCAAGGGGTATGTACAATCCTGACAGGTTCATGTACTGCTAGCTTATAATGAGAGCTGAGAAAGGAACAACATAAAAAAAAAATTCAACTTTTGTTTCCTATACAATAAGAGAAGCAAAATCTATTTTCAGTGACAAACAAGTCATCACACACTGTGGAACTTGTGATGACAACACTTATTTTAAAGAACACAATGTGCAAGCACACTTTGAAAGCCTGAAAAAGCTGGGCATTATCACTTAGAGGGCTGGTATACAGTTTAACTCGTGGGTGTTTAACACACTTTGAGGTTCTCCTAAGTTACATGTCCCAGTAGTAATTCTGCCTCACATGGCATCCAGAACCGATGGCAAACCTTCACATAAAACCCACGATCATCCTATTATCCAGTGCTCTTTTCCACAAGGAATAAAAGCCCCTAAAGACTCAAACATCCTCACCGGATTCTCCTGCCCTGGAGGTCGAGGGGACACAATTCCAGTTATTCTCACAACAGACTCCACTGGGGCATCAGTCAAGAGCTTCTTCACGTGGGAATGTGCCTGCAGGAAGACAACAACATCTCACAGAAAGCTAAAGAACAGGACAAACGCACCATGCTCAAGAGCCAGACTGGGCAACTTGGTCTAGTGACAGGTGTCTCTGCCTATGGCAGGGGAGTTGGAGTTGGATTATGTCTGAGTCTCCTTCCAACCTAAGTAATTCTAGAATTTTATGATTTGTTCAAGGCCCATCTGAATCTGGGGTCATTCCTCATGAGTCAGAGGAAACAGCAATAATGTTTCTGTTGCAGTGTCATATCAGGGTTCCCATAACACTCACATCTACCTGTCAGAGCACTCAGTCTGACAAAGTTCTTGACTCTGCTCCAGTTTGGGTCTGCTGGACCAAAACTATCAAATTAAAAATAATAGGACTCATATTTTGGCAGCACTTACCTCATCCTGTGGAATGATGATCTGGGTCAGTCCTTGGAAATCCCTTAAAACCATAAACAGGCCTTGTCTGATCCACGAGAAACAGAAAAGGAAAAAACAGTTTCTTAATTTAATATATAATCTGGTAGTCTTCTGCTTTTTGAGCCAAAGTACACAACAACTAGCAACTTTCTGTACCTTGGGAACAACCTCAAAGCACTTCCAAGACACATATTAGATACTTGTCCCACATCTGAATCTAATCTGAACAATTTGTTTCAGATTTTATCCAGCCGCAGACAAACAATCTGTAAATAACCAGGAGAGGCAGGATTTTAATGGTTGTTAACTCATGTACAGCAGGGATTCTGAATACGTGCACTTTCCTGCTGGGAGAAGTATTTTCTTTCCAAAAAGCACAGCAGGTCCAGAGAAGGGCAATGAGGGGAGAGCTCTGGAAAACAGGCCCTATGAAGAGCAGCTGGGGACTGGGGTTACTCAGTCTAGAGAAGAGGAGGCTGAGAGGAGACCTTATTGCTCTCAACAACTACTTCAAAGGCGGTTGTAGCAAGGCTGGGGCTGGTCTCTTCTCCCAAACGATTAATGATAGGGCATGGGGAAATGGCCTCAAGTTGCATCAGTGGAGGTTTATATTGGATCTTAGGAAGAAGTTCTTTCCTGAGAGAGTGGCTGGGCACCGGAACAGGCTGCCCAGGGACGTGGTAGAGTTCCCATCCCTGAAGGTGTTTAAAAAATTAGTAGATCTAGCACTTAAGGACATGGTCTAGGGGTTAGGGAGATGCTGGGCTGAGGGCTGGACTTGATGATCCTGGCAGTCCTTTCCAGCCATGATGATTCGATGATTCTGTGATGGATACAATAAAAAATTCTGTGGATACAACAAAAAAGACCAAGAGCAAACCAAGGAGGAGAACAATTAGTCCCACAAAGTGTTTCACATGAAGCATTTCTAGACCCACAATCGTAATTCTAGACCCAGAATCACAAATCTTCAGCTGCATTAGAAACAGCTACCATTGGACTTAAGCCATCAAGCTGTTGTGCGGGACATGTTCTGACTGGCTGTAAAAGCAAGAGCACAAGGATCACATTGCAATAATCCTAACTCTGCTTCCTGGAACTCCACCCATGACTGTTTGAAGATGAGATGTTCAGGACCTTCTAAGAAATCAAATCCCCACAGGTTCTCTGCAGAACAGTACTGGATAAAAACCAACCCTGTCTGGACAGTTACAAAATGTGACTTTTTATACAAATTAATTTCATCAAACCCACAGAATGATCTCTGCACTGCTCACCCTGTGCACGCACACACCTCACCCAACATTTACACAACCTTCAGCTCCACTAGGAGTGACTACACCACCTACCTCAAGCAAACTGTTGCAAATGACTGTTGCAAAAGAGTGACTGGAATGCTGCCTGGTGGAAAAGGATCTGGGAGTGTTGGTTGACAGCCAGCTGAACAAGAGCCAGCAGTGTGCCCAGGTGGCCATGAAGATCAACAGCACCCTGGCCTGGATCAGGAATGGTGTAACCAGCAGGAGTAGGGAGGTGATAGTGCCCCTGTACTCACACTCATGATACTGCACCTTGAGTGCCAGGTCCAGTTTTGGGCACCATATGATAAGAAACAGTTGGCAGGACTCATTCAGAGGAATTTAAACTAGATTCAAGGACAGGTGGGAAAGTTGATGGGCAAGCACCAGTGGGACAGAGCTCTGGTCTTAATGAAAACCAGGTGGCGTCTTGCTGTCCTAGGCTGAAATCGGACCACTCAGTTCGCTCCCTGAAATGCCTGTACACCAATGCACACAGCATGGGGAATAAGGAGCAGTTAGAAATCTGTGTCCAGTCAGGTGATTATGATTTGGCAGCAATTATGGAGACCTGGTGGGACAACTCGCATGACTGGAATGTGGTCATGGATGGCTATGTCCTTTTTAGGAGGGACGGGTCAGCAAGGTGGGGTGGAGGAGTTGCTCTCTACATCAATGAGCAACTGGAATGTATTGAGTTCTGTCCAGGGAAAGATGAAGAGAGAGCTGAGAGTTTGTGGGTCCAGATTAAGGGGCAGGCTGGCATGGGTGACACTGTTGTAGGTGTCTATTACAGACCACCAGATCAGAATGAGGAAGTTGATGAGGTCTTCTACAGGCAGCTGACAGCAGCCTCACA
>JAOXOE010000698.1:5912742-5939364 GCA_028565055.1 Phoeniculus purpureus
TATGTGAAGGGTGGGTGTCAGGAGGATGGAGCCAGGCTCTTCTCAGTGTCATCTAATGATAGGACAAGGGGCAGTGGATGTAAGCTGGAACACAGGAGGTTCCACATCAGTCTGAGAAGGAACTTCTTCCCAGTGAGGGTGACAGAACTCTGGAAGGGGATGCCCAGCGTTGTCTTGGAGTCGCCCTGGGAGGCATTTAAAATGCGCCTGGCCATGTTGCTGTGCAACTGGATCTAGGGGATCCTGCTCTGACAGGGGGACTGGACTAGATGATCTTTAGAGGTTCCTTCCAATCTCTGATGTTCTGTGATTCACACGTAAGCACCCTGGAAAAAAGCAGCTTGAATTCAACTGTTTCATAATGTACCCATCTGACCACTCACTTTGGCTTTGTTGCCCTTTCCAAACGAGTAAGCCTAGTTAAATTTTCACTGGTTGAAATAAGAGGAGCAAACCCAAAAATTCTGTTGCATTTGCCTCCAGGGACATTTCCAGACAGGATACTCTATCTTCTGTGGCTGTAAACCACAATGCTGCTGAATTTGGGCAGTGCTGCCCAAAGTAGAGTAAGTAGTAGAGTAAGCCCTCATTCCAGTTTTTTTGTTGTTTTTGTTTTTTTGGGTTTTTTTAAGAAAACACTTTCAGAAAGCTTTTCCATTCCCACAGTCCCAGAATCTGTTGAAACAGTGTTTTGTATAGAGATACAATGTTGCCTTCTGCACAAGAGTATCTGAGTCTGAGGCCTACAACAAAGGTTCTGTGGAGGAAATGGCTTGGTACCAACAGATTGATTGGGTTGGAAAAGCCCTCTGAGCTCATCCAGCCTAGACCAGGACCTAACATAACCACAGTAGCCAGACCAGGGCACTACATGCCACAGCCAGTCTATTCTTCAACACCTCCAGCAATGGGGACTCCACCACTGCCCTGTTCAGTCCATTCCAGGGTGTGATCTCACTCTCCATGAGGAAGGGCTTCCTAACATCCAAACTAAACCTCCCTTGGCAGCTTCAGGCCCTGCCCTCTTGTCCTGGTGCTAGGTGCCTGGGAGAAGAGCCTGACCCTCACATGACTACAGCCTCCCTTCAAGGAGTTGTAGAGAGGCAGAAGGTCCCCCTGAGCCTCCTCTTCTCCAGACTAAACACTCCCAAGCTCCCTCAGCCTCTCCTCATCAGACTTTCTCTCTAATCCCTTCCCCAGCCTTGTTGGTCCTACAGACCTGCTCCAGCGACTCAATCTCTTTGTTGAAGTGAGTGGCCCATAACTGTCCCCAGAATTCGAGAGGAGACCTCTCCAGTGCCCACTATAGAGAAAGTATTACACAAAATCATAGGATCATTAGGGATTGGAAGGGACCTCAAAAGATCATCCAGGCCAATCCCCCTGCCACAGCAGGATCACCTAGACCAAGTCACACAGGAACATATGCAGGCGGGTTTTAAACATCTCCAGAGAAGGAGACTCCACAACCCCCCTGGGCAGCCTGTTCCAGTGCTCTGCCACCCTCACCATGAAGAAGGTCCTTGTCATATTTTTGTGGAATCTCCTGTGTTCCAGAAGGCTGTCAACATCTCCCTGGTTTCCATCAGGACCAGCGCCTTGATCTCCATCTCACAAAGGCAGAGGAAGTCAAAAGGGGACCTGAGCTAGTACTCAGCTTGGTTGCTCTCCAAAGCCCATGGCTGTTACACCACTGAATCATCTTCCATTTCTTAGACTACCCACTTTCTTCATCTCTTTTGCAGACAAAGAAACAGGGAGTAAAAGATGTTGATGGCGACATCAGAGGTGGGACATCAGGCAGTGATATCCTACAGAGAAGGGTCTGGGTTTTCTGCCAAGTAACTGTATTTAGGATCCAAGTGTAAAGTGTTGTAGACATACACGGTAAGTGCTGGAAAAAGCTTCAGGAAATACTCAGCATGATCTCCTATTCTGCTGCTCATCCTGGAAGAGAATAGAAGCAAAATGGAATTTTAAAGCTCGTGCAAAGAGTCAAGTGCCCAGGATGCCCTGGGTCCTATCCTTACAGAGGAAAAAACCCGTTCTGGAGGTTTCTGATAACACAGGAAGCTTTCCCAGAAACCCTTGAGCTGCACCTTTTCCGTGTCTTCCCTAAGCTTCTTAATCCTTTTTCTCCACCACACCTCTAGCACCTCCTTCTGCCTAACCCTACCTGCATCTTCAGTGAGAAGTAGTGCTGGCCACCAGCATCACTAGAAGTTAACACCACACCAGTAACCTCACATGTAAGCACCTGCGTCTGTAGAAGGTCGGAGACTCTTGCAGCTCTTTAGGAGTCAGGACCTCCTAGCAGCATCTTCTAACAGAACTGGTGCTTCTCCAAGCTCTCCAGCACATTAAACATCAGCACTGTAGATAAGGAGGCTTTTGGAAGGTGTAAAGGGTGAAAGAAGTATTTAAGAGCAATCTAAAAATACTTTCCAGAGTTACGGCAAGAAACTCCAGCCTGAAGCAAAACAACAGCCCGGTTCGCAGTCCTCATGGACAGCCTGTGGTCCACCAGGACCTGGAGGACCTTTTCCCCAGAGCTGCTCTCCAGCAGGTCAGTCCCCACCCTGCACTGATCCATGGGGTTGTTCTGACCTAAATGCAGCACTCTGCACTTGCCCTTGTTAAACCTCATCAAGATTCTCCCCAGCCTACTCTCCAAACCTTACGAAGAAGACTTTGCGCTCAAGCTCGCTGACATTGCAGATACCCAGATGCTCCCTGCGATGTAACCGTGAGCTCGTACCAGTCATTTGCATGTTCATCCAAGTTCCTGATGAACCTCAGCAGGTAGGTGACATCGTTATGGTATTTCACCCACTTCTCCATTTTAATCATAACATCCCTGTTAATCTGACAGAAAGCACACAGATCATTCTCCGCCTACCCCACACCGTGACAGCAGCACATCTAGCTCCACTCGCCACAGCCACAATCACAAATTGCTGGCGACGAGGGCCAGAGGTCCTTGTCTTGAAGCATCACCGACAAACACTCTTCAAGGTTTGTCAGCTAATTCTATAATGACCATCCCTCACTGCCGTCCCCAGCCAACAGAGCTCCCTTTAGCATCAATGCCGTGAGCTGTGAGCATGTGGCTTGGGATTGTTTCCCCCGGTTACCTCTGTTTACGTGGAGCTCCTTTTTCCAGTCACAGGTTTTAAACCAAGCCTGTGAAACACTAGGGAAAGCTCCTGCCTACACGAATCTCAGGCAGGAGAAGGGCATTACCTTCCTGATCCACTGTGGATAAGGAAAACATCCTGCGCGTAGAAAGACATCTTGTAGGTCAGAGCATATTTTCATTTTGTTCCATGTCCTCTTCAGGAATTCGAACCTGCTGTGGAACGAAGGGCTTCCTTAGCTGCAACCGGACGATGCTGTTCCCAGCACGCAGGAAGGTCCTGCGCTGAAAATCTTGCTCTGTACTCCCAGGACTTACACATTTTTGCTCCAGAAATAGGGGTGTTTGCTCAGACCCTCCAAGCCTCGCTCGTCGTGAGAGATCAGACAACGTACAAGGTCAAGAGCCTCCTCATAATCTGGGGAATCATCATCAAGATCCTCGGTGCTGACTTGCTGGAGGGGTTTCCTACCCGCTGTTAAAACATACAGCATGAGCCTGCTGAGAGCCTGCAAAGAGACACACCGCTGCTCACATGCCTGATGCATGACCCTTCTCACCGCACGGAAGAGGACCAGCACTCCTAGAGAGGCAGGACACAGGCACACCCCCGTATAGGTACACACATACAGACTTGCAGGCACAAAGAGAAGGCAGACACCCTCGTCATGCTCACAGGTTATCTGTCAATCAGAGAATTGTTTAGGTTGGAAAAGATCGCTAAGGTCATCAAGTCCAAACAGGAACCCAGCTGTCCCAAGGCCACTGCTAAACCCTGTCCCTAAGCTCCAGATCTCCACACATCCAGGGATGGTGATTCAACCCCCTCCCTGGGCAGCCTGTTCCAAGGCCTGAGGACCCTTTCCAGGAAGAAGTTTTCCCCCATGTCCAACCTAAACTTCCCATTGGTGCAACTTGAGGCTGTTTCTTCTTGTCCTGTCACTTGTTCCTGGTGAGAAGAGACCAACCCTCACCTCTCTACACCCTCCCTTCAGGCAGTTGCAGACAGCGATAAGGTCTCCCCTCAGCCTCCTTTTCTCCAGACTAACCAGCCCCATCTCCCTCAGCCACTCCTCACAAGGTTTGTCCTCCAGACCCTTCCCCAGCTGCGCTGCCCTTCTCTGGACCTCCTGCAGCCCCTCACTGATATCCCAGCACCAGCCACAGCCTTGTAGCCTAATCATGATCATTCTCATGCAGTGTCCATTGTTACGGGGCCTTTCCCAAAAATCAAGGTGCTTTCTAGCTGAAGATGCAGGAAGGCTTCTCCTACAATTCACAGCAACAGAAGATACCACAGGGAGCCTGAAGTTCTAAATCGTAGGTTGATTTGGAGGGAAGTTACCTCTAGGTCTGAGTTCACAAGTTCTTTTTTGCCCTCAATCAACTTTCTTTTATTGTCAAAGTCCGCCAAGTAAATTCTGCCAGCTAAATCTGAGGAAATAAGAGAAACTGTTAGCAAACAGTGGTGGGCAAACTCTTCTCCCTGGCTTCTGAACAGCACATTCTTAAAAAACAATCCTCTGAAGAGGTCTGCTGCGGGCTGACCTGTCTGCAAAGCCCTGGAAAGGAGGACAGGAGCCGTGTGAGGTTGTTCTGTTCACTCCCTGGTGGCTGTTGCAGACGTTTCTATATCTATGCTTAGATGGCAGCTGATGCCACAGACACTCCAGTCTGCACAGGGGCATCTGGGTATTGAATCATCTTCCCCACACTACAGGCAACAAAGAAAGCAAAAATGAAAACACTGAGAAAGCAAAAGATCACCAATGTAAAAGTTCCTGGGGTGCAGATCCTGGTGAGCAAATCCGAGGGAGTGCAGCTCTCTCACCGCCTGGAAGATCATCCTGAGAGTAGTTTTGTAATCCAACTCATCTTCTGGGTCCCGCAGGTGCTCCTCAAGGTTTTTCTCCCAGAGGGGGAAGCACAAGTACATGTAGCCTCTGTCCTTCTCGAACTGGAAGAGCTTCAGTAGATGCTCACAGTTAGCACATTGGTCTAAGAACTCCTTCTCTTTTTCACCCTCTGTGCTGCAGCTTATCCTTACAGCTACCTCTGTCCCACTGTGGAGCCCAAGGTAGATGCCACCTTGGGAAGTGCTCTGGATCCTCTGCTGGATGTACTGAAACACCTTCAGTTTGCCGATCATTGGGCGATAGATCTTATAAAGACTGATCAGCTGGTCCCTCCAGCTCTTGCTGTTTGGCTCCCAGGCTGGGAGGTTCTCTGGAGTAAAGCTGGCATTATACTGGCGAAGAAGTTGTGCTGTTTTGTGATCACGGTTCCGATTTGCAACAGTGATGAGGTTCCCAACATCAGTCTTTGCTCCTGCTTCGCACAACAGCTTTGCTATGTGGTAATCTTTCTTCTCTACGGCCACCATCAGTGCCGTGTTGCCGTCCTCATCTGCGTCATCAATATTTATTTCACCCTTCTTTAGTAGAGCTCTCACCAGCTCCAGGCTCTGCATTTCAACAGCTAGGATGAGGGCAGTTTTCCCACACTTGTCTTTGCTGGTCACATCAATCCCGTGGTCCAGCAGGAAAAGGCCTATGGAGACAGCCGACTCATATTTTTCCTTGTCACAGTAACCCTTCTTGAGGGCATGGATCAAGGCATTGCTGTCCTTATTGTCACGGATGTTCACCTCGCTGCCCATCTCCTGGACAAGGGTTTTTACGATGGAGAAGTGGCCCTCCCTGCAAGCATCCATCAGCGCTGTCGCACCCCCTTTGTGCAGCTTTTCTTTCTCCTCACTAGTCACTCGCCTCTGATTCACGTCGGCTCCTTTGCTGTACAGGAATTTCAAAGCTTCCTCCTTCCCATACCACGCAGCCTCCATGAACGCTGTGAAGCCGTTGTCGTCGTGGTCATTAACAGCTAAACCACGCTCAAGGAGGAGCTCCAGCATATTCACGTTTCCCACCATTGCTGCCTCAGTAAATGCGGTGCCGCCGTTGTTCTTCCTGGCATGTGGACAAGCACCCTTGTCCAGCAGAAGCCGGACCATGTCTTCATCATTAGCTTGCACAGCACTCTGCAGTGGTGTCCAGCCGCCTTCTGCTTTGGAGTTCACATCTGCCCCTTTCTCCAGCAGGTCCAACACATCTTTCCTATTTGTGTTCCTCACAGCGATATTTAACTTGATGGCAAGGTCCATCGCTGTCTCTGAGCTGGAAGGGCTTGGTGCTTCCTCCTGGCTGTGAACTGTGGGCTTCATGGTGGTCAGAGAGAGGGCTCCATACCTCTGATGTTCCCCACCTGAGCCTACAGATCCCACCGAAGGATAGGAGAGGTGCAATGCTCAGCACTCTTGTTGTGGGGGGTGCTGTGGGTTTGGCTCACAAAGCACGTTAGGCTGTTATTGTGAGGGCTTTGTCATCTTCACCTAATTAATAGAGAAAATCTTGTTTTATTAGACTGTGAAAACCTTCTGTTTACATTTGGTGTCCTATAGTTCTCTGTGAGGGACAACTAAGGACAGCAACGTCAGTGCCCGCACTAATCACAGCCCAGGGATCCCCTGGGGCATCTGCGTGAGGCGATGAGCGACAGTCCAGGGTGTTCTTGCTATAAAAGTTATTTCAGACTTATTACAGGTCACCTAATGAGCGACCCACACTGATATGTTCAGGTGGAGAATGCAGCAGACAGGCAGAGATGGGCATTCCCCTCCAGCTTTGGATGACGGCCACACATACGGTCCTGGAAAGTCCTTCATCCAGCACCTGGGCTGAGACAGAACACCGACCTTAACCCCTCCTGCTTCCATTGGCATTCAGAAGCCCCGTCCCAACAGAAGCCTTTACAAAGCTTTTTGCGACTTGACAAGAATAAGGAAGTAGGACTCGACTGATCTACCTGCATCTAGGATCGGGGGCGAAGTTGAAACTCCAACAGCCACTGGTTCCAGCACTTTCAGAAGTCGCTGCCTGGCATGCTGAACTGTAGATGAGGTACCTGATCAACTCAGAGAAAGGGACACAGAAGGGTTAAGGCATAAACCAAAAACACAAAGTCACATGAATTAACCCTCGGGAAAGCCAAGGATGGTTTCTGCCCCCACCCAGCAGGAACAAGTGCCTTGTTTCACCGATTCAGACGCATTTCACTTCCTTGTAGTAACTGCTGCATCTTTTATCGCCCATTTCAAAAGCTGAAGCGTTACTTTCCCAGCTGGAAAAGCAGCACAGCAACCCCGGGACTCACATTCATGCCTCTCAGGAAGGTAGAAGCCACGGGAGGGGGAAGGCAGGGGCTGCCTCCTTACTCTTCCCAGCAGCAAAACCGCAACCGTTCTGCCCTTGCAAACGGTTTCTATGTTTTTATCCCAACCCACTGACCTTTGGCTGCTCCGCAGCTACGCATTGTGGGCGTCAACTGACGTGCAAAGTCATCCAGCCCTGCCCAGCATCGCCCCACCCAGCGTCACCCACCCCAGGAAGGTGAGGAAGGGGTACCCCTGCCCAGCCAGAGCCCAACCACCGCTGAAAACACACTCAAAGCCAGGAAGGAGCTTTCCTCAGCCACTGCTCCTCACCGCCGCTTCCCAGTCTGTCTCCACAGAAAGTCTGCTCTAGCCCTTCCGGGAAGGAACAACCCTACGAGCATTTTATCCGCTCGCAGGAGGGTGCTGGGGGTTTTGGTGGGTGTGGGCAACGCTTTTTTCTGCACACAGCAGAGAGGTGGCGAGGACAGTGCTCCCCCCGTACAGCTGCACGCACAGACCCTGTTTGCAAACACACGCTCTGCAGCGGCGCGGGAGCCAAAGGAACAGAGACATCAAACCATGGAATTGTTTAGGTTGGAAAAGACCTTTAAGGTCATCAACACTTTGACCCAACTGTAACTGGGGTGGGTTTTTTGTTGGTCTGTTTTAAGCTTTTCCTCGTGTTTTGATAAATCCAGCTACATGAGGAAATCATCTGCTAAACCTCACCCAGGGAGCTGCTGAGCTCCAAGGTCTTTTACACCACAGCCAGCGTGTTCCCAACCTCACCCAGGCTGGTAAGGCAGCAGCGATCTTGGCACCCAGCCCCCTTATAGACTGCTCTTGGTGCTGCCACAGGAGCCTCTGCCCTTCCTGGCCACTCGTGAAGGGCATGCAGGAACCCGAGCCGTGACGTGTCAGCCAGTTTCCCCCAGTGCCTTGTAATGTAGGGTGAGCTCAGCAACCTGCACTGCAAAATTCAGCTCATAAGGGGCTGAAACAGCACGAGTGAACTCACACCTGGCTTTCCACAGCACATTGGTGCAAACACAACATGGGCATCCACGTGTGCACACAGGGATGTGACTGGGTGCAAACACAAGGTAGAAGAGCTCACACTGAAGAGATGTATTCAGGAGTTGGCAGTAGCACACCCGTGCTGTCCTGCTGTGCTTATTTACGTTGAGGACCACAAGACCATGAAAACTCAGAGGAGAGTCTCAATTCACTTACAAGATCCCATTTTAACTCACAGAAATCTGCAGAATGCAACAGCATCTCCCCCTGGCTGGACTGCAGCTGGGGCTCTCACTGCCAGCATTTGACTACCCATTTGCAGGATGGAACAGAGACAAAGCAGCAGAGCACGGGCACACGCCAGGCTCAAAACCGACAGTAAGGATGGCCAAATGAAGGTCAACCTTCTAACAGGTAATATCACAGCACCCAAACACAAAAGTCCCAATGAGCTTACTGATTTAGTTAAGACAGTTCATTACATTATGGGGGGAAGATAAAAGGACCCTAGGATGGTAGGAACCCAAACCCTGGGACAGTGGGAACCCAAACCCTGGGACGGTGGGAACCCAAACCCTAGGATGGTAGAAGCCCAAACCCTGGGACAATGGGAACCCAAACCTTAGGGTGATAGGAACCCAAACCCTAAGATGGCAGTAACACAGACTTTTGTATGGTCGGAACTCAAATCTGGGAACAGTAGGAACCCAAACCCTAGAGGAGTAGATGCCAAAGCCTTGGGATGGTAGGAGCAAGGTGATTGCAGCCAGCAAGGCTGTGTCAGAAGTATCCTGTGCCTGTACCCCAGCAAAGCTGGTAATGCTTTCTCTATTCTCATTCCTCATCCAAAGTGCTCTCCATAGAGTTCAAAGTTTAAACTCTCGGTCCTTGTGACAGGCAGTTTATGGGCAATAGAAAGAGTCCAAGGTTTTCTGAAGCATGGGAGTCACAGAGCTCCTCACAACCACTCCTAGAGCCTCCAAGCTACACAGTTCCTGCTCTATTTGCACTTCCACAAAATCTTTGTTTGCTTCAATCCCTCCCCTTCTACAGCATCTCAGATGAGCTGCTCCTCCCCCAGGACTAAGGAGCTGAACTCCAGCAGGGAAATCAAGGACACAGGCAGAAAAATATTCCTCCATAGAATTGGAGAGTGATAGAGGTTGGAAAGGACCTCTGGAGATCATCTAATCTAACCCCCTGCCAGAGCAGGATCCTCTAGAGCAGATCCCACAGGGACAGTCCAGGTGGGGTTTGAATGTCTCCAAAGCAGAGACTCTGCAGCCTCTCTGCGCAGCCTGGGCCAGGGCTCTTCTAACCTCAAAATAACAACATATTTTCCTATGTTTAGGTGAAATCTCCTGGAATCCAATTTCATAGAATCATAGAATGGCCAGGGCTGGAAGGGACCTTAAAGATCATCTAGTTCCAACCCCTCTGCGTAGGCAAGGACACCTTCACTATAGCAGGTTACTCGGGGCCCCATCCAACCTGGCCTTCAACACTTCCAAGGATGGGGCAGCCACAGCTTCCTTGGGCAACCTGTTCCAGCATCTCCCCACCTTCACCATAGGAAAGAATTTGTTCCTCATGTTCAGCCTCAGTGTTCCCTCTTCAAGCCTGGAACCCTTTCCCCTTGTCCTCTCACTATGCACCCATGTCAAAAGCCCTCACCCAGCTTTCTTGTAGCCCCCTTCAAATATTGGAAAGCTGCTAGAAGGTCACCCCATAGCCCCCTCTTCTTCAGGCTGAACAACCCCAATTTGCACCCATTGCCCCTTGTACTCTCACCAGGCAGCACCAAAGAGAGACTGGTCCCACCCTCCTGACACTCACCCTTTAGATACAGATAAGCAGCAATCAGATCTCACCTCATCCACCTCCTCTACTGGCTAAACAGCCCCAGCTCTCTCAGCCTCTCCTCATAAGGACTGGACCCAGAACTGACCTCTGAGGACACCACTAGACACAGGTCTCCAGCTTGGCTCCACTCCACTGATCACAACTCTCTGAGTTGTCCATCCTGATGGACCTACACTCATTTGGGAACCTTTGTCCCGAGATAACATCTCAGAGCATCCATGCTCTGGCCGCCATCCACAAATACATGGGCTAAAATGGACCCACAAGGATCACTTGCCCAAGTCAAAATAACTTTTAAAGTAGCTATGAATAGTCAGGTAGCTTTTTTCTTCATATTCCCTGCTCTTCCTTCCTTACATTTGCAGATGGGAATATCCCAGCATTTATAAGCTTTGGCCACACTGATGGGGCTTTCGGTGCTGGAACACAGCCCTGGAAAATGGTGTCCAGAAGGATGCTCTTAAACACCAACAGGTGATGCCGTCCTTGCAGGAACACTGACAAGGTTTGGCTCTACCGTAGAGTATCTCTGTGTTTTTAATCTGCATCTGTCAGCTTTCAGACCTCATCACCACGAAAGTCCAGACCAGTGTTAACAGCCTGGGACAGAGAGGCGAAGGCAACAGCAAGGCAGGACAGGGACCTCACCAAACAGCCCCCTGGGCAAGAAGAGCAGAGCAGGTCCATCAAAAGCATCCCGAATCAGCCAAAACAGGCTGAGGACCTGAACCTAAATGCTTTTCCCAAGTGCCAGAGGTGGTTCTCCAGCAGTGTTTCCCCAGCGTTCCCAGCTTCTCCCCACAGGTTGCAGCTGCACCATATCAGAGCTGCCCTCCAGCACCAGCAGCCCAACCCTGTTTGAAATGGCATGGCATGGTATGCTGCTGGCTGTCCTTCAGAAACATATTTGAACCACACTTTCGTGGCAGTTGCTTGCAGACTGTCTTTAAAAACCAAAAGACCCCGTTGGAGGTTCACATGTGCACGTGCAAACTCACACACATTTGCTTGCACACGTGTGTCCTGACACTGGTGTGTCCATCACGGCCCACACTCCAGAAAGCTCAGCATCCACACACCTACGCATCCAAATCTGTGCCATCACGGGGTCCCTCATGCATGTATGAAGCCAGCCCAAAGGCTGCTTGGTCCTGCTAGAGCAGTGACCCCCCCCTCCAAAAGAGGAACTGGCCATGATGCCACCCCACTGAGCCACTGCTGGGAACATGTTGGGTCCCAGGGCAGAGCGACCAAATAAATCCACTCCCTCCATCCCAGCTCATGGAAACCTGGCCCTGGAGCAAGTATGTGTGACGCCAGGGGAGGGGGCCAGGGCCAGCCCTCACGGTTTCTCTCCAGAGCTGAGATCTCCTTTGCTGCTTCCTTAATTCATAGTCTCTGCCCTGGGAAACTTCAGTCGTGGTTTATGGGAAGCAACCGCAGCCGGTCACGGGAAGCTTCAGCTCCTCTTTCTCCATAGGGTTTTGTGGACTGGGGTTTTTTTTTATCCCCCCCCCCCAAGGCTTGAAAGGTTTGGTTGTGTTACTAGTGGGGTTTGCCAGCAATCGCAGAGGGTGGGTGCAAGTGCGGTTTTATTGGCTGACTTTTCTCCTTGGGAAGCATCTCAGACTCAGACAGAAGAAACCACTCCACAAACGGGGAGCTCCAGTAACAGCTGTGAGGTCTAGGCGCTGCCACGGAAGCCAAGAACTCGTCCTGGACTATTCATTTCCAGCCACGGTGCATTAAGAATGGACAGAACTCCAAAATTCCTTCTAAAGAAAGCCCAGAAACGTTTTCGTTCTAAGCAGTCCTCTTTTTTTCACATCGGTCAGTTGGGAGGATTTTCAGTGGAGAATCAGTTTCAAACTCGCTTCAAGGTGCGCAAGGCAGGGTGCTGCCGGGTTTTTCAGTTAGAAGCTGCAGCTGAAAAGAGTAAAATCATTGTTCGGCTTCTAGGCTGTTTTGCTTCTTCCACCAGGTCTTTCATGCCAGATGATTGAAGCATTTGCTGGACACCTGTCAGCTCAGTCCTTCCTGCACTAAAACCAGGTTTTAGTGCACACACACAGGCTGCTCAATTCTAAGATGCAGCTGTGCTGCACACGAGATAAATGGAAATTAAATTGCCTCCCCTCAGTTAGGCAGGGACGAAGGCTGGAGAGAAGTGGGTGTGTTTTACACTGAACAACAGTCCTTGAGCTCTGCGCTGCTCCATTAGAAGGGACGCAGGGTGTTAGAGAGACAGTAAGAGGCTGTGTGATGGCAGAGCAGGTTTGTGCTGACAGGAATCCCCTGGGATCTCAGTGCTCTGAGGTGATGCTCGCTGCTCCTCGGCAGACCACGCACGCTCTCCTCTGCTAACGCACACCGGTTAGCTTCCAAAACACGCAATAAATACAAAGAAGACAACTTGAAAGCTGTGCTCAGTTTTTATTCGCAGCAGTCTCATCTCTGAGCTCCCCTTGGCTGCTCCTCTGCCTGCAGGGCTGGGGCCACGGGCTCCTGTGGTCTCTGGGGGTGCATCCCCAGCCAGAGCACCCCCACCTCTTCCCTCCCAGAGAGAGCATCCTACCAAGGACTGCTCAGACCTCAGAGACCTCTATCCCTTCCACTGACAGATACTTTCCCCCGTTAATAAATGAATCCAATCATCAGCTGGGCTGTTGACAAAAATCAAACATTATTTAGAAAACAAAAATTACATCAACTGAAAGCCCACAAGGAAAAAAGACTGAACAAGCCAACAAACAACCTGAACCCGTGTTGTCAGAGTATTTTCCTCTCTGCATTTTACTGCATGACGGCAGTTATGTTGTCAGTAATGGAAATGGGTGATTGTGCGTCACTCGCATCGGTAACACGAGGGTGGTTCCAGTTGTAAAAATAAATAATAAATAAGGAAGCAGCTCAAAGTCTCCCTGTAAATGCAGCTGGGACCCACTGAGGCTCAGAGGTACAACCAAGGCTGGTGAGGTGAAAGAAGACTCAGAACTGCATGCCCTAGCCGGCCTTTGGACCCTTCCTCTGCTCAAACAGCCATGAAAACCCCAAGTGCTCCGTGGGGGCGAGAGCCCCTTCCCTTGGCAAGGAGTGAGAACCAGCAGGATGAGGATTTCCAGATCTGGTCCTTAGGGATAACCGGAGGCACACATGGCAGTCCCAGGCTGTCTCAGTAGGAAATGATGCTGGTGGCACATTTCTCGTGACCCAGCACGGGACACCCATGAGCTCCCCATCACCCACCCACGTGGCTGCTGCTCAGCTAAGCTCCCCAGAAAAGTGCTCAGTGCTCTGGTTGCAGACTGGTTTCACTGGCCAAGATAACAGCAAACCCAATTTTAAACCAGGGGAAAGCCCCAGCCTTTCTCTCCCATGTGTCAAAAACAAGTTTTCCATAGGATCACTCACCAGCGTGCCTGGTCTGCACCATTATTCTGGGTGTCTGGGACATGTCGCCAGTTTACATGACACTATCCGCATCTTTAAGGGGAGACAGGAACCAGCACAGATCACAAAACATCCTTCAACCTTTCCCCATGGAACCGATCTGCCTGGCCATCAGTCTTAAGCAATCACAGAGGAGAAGTGGGAGGCAGGCAAAACACTGCAGCATCATAAATAATTCCATTGACAAGCTCCTTGGAGCAAGGGACCTGTGGGTGCTTTCAGCAGTGCTCTGCTAGTCAGTACCTATCTCATGGTAGTGATAAAATAAATAAGGATAACAGGAACAAGGAGTGTGACCCAGCATTACATGCAGACCGAATGTCCTGTGGCTTAAGCGAGGGATGAGGACGTCACTGTGAGGGACACGCTGGACTGGGAATAGGTGTTGACCTCTGCTGTAGCTCATGCGTAGGACACGGCAGTAGAAGGATCTCATGCTCAAGAGAAGGCAGATGCAGGATCCCTCCGGCTGAAAACACCACGTAGCCTATGGACTTCTGTTCTGGCTGTTCTCTCCGTGAGGGAAAGCCCTGCACACAGGTCTGGGGTGGTTGCCCCAGGCACTGAGGGAATTGCCAGCTCCAGCAGCCGATGCTGCAGGTCAGAAGCAGGACCTGGGAGCAGGTGGGAGCTCTCCAGTGATGGATGCTCAGGGGAATCCAGTCTCTTTTTCCTGGGCTCAGAACCCAAATCCAGCTTATTTCCGTCCCTTTGGCTGTGCTGCAGGGAGGGGCACGGAGTCCCCACACATCTCGCTCCTCCAAAGATAGAGGACTCTCTTCCCAACAGCTCAGCAGGAAGCTGGAAGCACTCAAAGTCCTGGGGATCCTGCTAAGATGCCAGGACTTCAGCCAAAACCCCAGCACATGGACCTCAGCCCTTGCAAACCATCTGTCAGCCTCTGCCTGGTCCCCTGACTCATCCCCCCACGGCAGATTCAGGTTTGGGTCAGGTATGCGACCTCTTGCTGATGCCACGGCTGGTGGCCTGCTTGGTCATGTCCTGGTAGGAAGCCGACTTGAGGAACCGGGGGTAGGAGTCCTTCTCCATCAAGGTGCGGGTCTTGGCTTGGGCTTCATTGAAGCAGGCTGAGGTGGCACCCGAGAGGTTCTTCCTGGTGATCTCCCTGGTTTCATGGTCAATGTTCACCTGCAAGGAAGCAGCACCCACAAACGTTAACCCAGTACTAACCCCCCCTTCCCATCGTGGGATGAAAACTGTTTTGTCCATCTTCAGATAACAGCAGAGATGCTCTCAAGCCTTGAAATCCCTTCGTGTTGGCAGACCACACCACACCAGAAACGAAAGGCCTCGTGAACGAGAGCACATCTGCCCACCGAGCTGAGAGCGCTCTAATAAAACCCACAGGGGTATTTTACTCTTTCCCCATCCTATCTGACCCCACAGAGCAGAGGCAGAAGATTTCTCTCACCTCCCTGGGTGCCTCATTTTGGACAAACTCCTCGAAGATCCTGTTGGCCTTGGAAGCCAGCTTGGTTTTCGACCGGGTCTTTTTGAAGTCCTCGCACGCCAGCCAGAAGTCAAGGTTCTCCTCGCTGAACTCTGTCTTCAGGAAGGTGTGGAAAGCCATCACCCCACCTGGGGAGGGCAGAGCAGTTAATGGGGCAGAAAAGGGGGAGGAAGAGAAGGACGTCTGCCAGACGCTCTGCTGCCTTCGAGCATCACCCTGGGAGCTCAGACCATTGCATCTGCAGATTTTCTTTCCCTCCAGGCATGAATCCACCCTCTGAGAGGTTGCTAATTGGCCTCTGGACTCCAATAAAATCCTTTCCCACAGACAAGCAATCGCCTGGTTTTATTTATCTGACCTTTCCATAATGAGGCTGCAGAGTATTTTCTTTACAGCTTCGGAAAAGAGCTAATTCTACCTAAAGGAGCAATGCGCTGACGCACCGGTACGCCGCAGGAGCTGAGCGGTGGTGGCTTTATTGCCATTGCTCAGCTGAGACCTCGGGGGAGTCAGACGCTGAGGGCTAGGGGAGGGTAACTGCAGTGAGGATTCCACAGGCTGGGGGATTATATTGAGTTACAGAGCCAGAGGAGCTGGTTCACCACCACAGCACATGAGGAAGGCTGGAAGAAAACACAGCTCGCCCCAGACTAGTGCTAGTGAAGGGGTGTCTGTTGCTGTGGAACAGTTTCTAAGGCAGACGACTACTTTTGGGTTAAAATTTGGCACTTCTGCCATCGTCTACCTGCTGCAAAGCCCAGCCTAAGGCAGGGATTATGTGTAGGACTCAAATAGAGCTCCAGGGGAGATGGGAGCCCTGCACACCTCTGTGTACACAGCAAATATTGGGGGCAAAACCCAGTAAGCAGCTCAGTTCCTGCTCCCCCTCAGGAGAGCCATTCCTGGAGGAACAGGACAGACAGAGGACAGCAACACAGTGTCCCGAGCTGCATGCATTGCTGGGCTGCAGACCCGAAGATCAGCAGGGGACGGTCAGGGCAGAGCGGGCTGTTGTCCACGGGGGGATGTCCACACTGGTGCTCTCGTCCTGAGGCAGCAACAAGGTGTTGCCAGACACTGCTTGTGCCGCACAGAAAGCAACAGAGCCAGGGGAAAAGGGAACAGCTCCACAAACCCGGCAACAAACTCCACACACCAACTCTGCCAGGGCAGGAAAGGGGCCTCTTGCTAAACCCAAAAGCATTTTGTTTAAGGAGCAGAGGTGATTTCCTGGCATGCTGCCTGCAGCCGCACAGCACCCCCCACCCCCCCCTCCTCCCCTTGCTCCCTGGAAGGTTGTCCAAGAGAAGAAAACAACATCTTACTCACTTTTACTCTTCAGAAGCTGGTCGAAGGACTCCCTCCACTCAAGTGCCTCTCGTGAGGAGTCTCTGGAAGAGACAACAGGGGTAAGGCTCACTGTCCCACCAGCTGCACATCTGCACTGCGGCGGTGGGTGGCAGTCAGGCAGCCCCAGCAACGGCAGGCAGTGCGAGAAAGGCGGCAAAGGGAACCAAAGCAAGACCCAGACCCTACTATCCATTACCTGTGGGCTCTCTTTCCTTTCTCCCTTTCTTTCACCTTGCCTAATAACTCACCAGACCTCAGCTCCATAGTGCAGGTCTGGCCAGGTACCTTCTCTAGAGGATAATCAGATCTTCCTGGATGAGCTCTTTTCTGCTTGTACACGCCCAGCAGAGGCTCCTCTAGGAGGAGACAGCCAGCCTTCAGCAGCAGTGGTTAGTGTTTTCAGTTTAATGCTGCCTGCATTCCCCAGGGATGCTGTGCTGAGACACCAGGAGCTGCAAGAGCCCTCAGGGTTCCTTGCCTGTTGCTAAGGCCCTGCTCTCCTGCGCCTAATGCCGGAACATCAGTTCCCCCTTCGGATTTTATAACTGGTGGAGCTGGGAACTGATCCGCCTTCTCTGCCTGCTGGGGTGGGACCATGAGGAGGGCGAGCTGTGCTCAGCTCTCTCCACCGCGCAGATGGGCAGCAGCATCCCCCAGGACCGCACGGTTCATGGGGACATGGCCGGGGCTGAACCTGGGACACGGCACTTACCTGCACCTGGAGCCCAGCTGCAGCTTGCTGGAGGTGCCGATCCTGTGCCCCAGATCCGGTTTATGAAGCAGAACCCCTAAGCGGGTCTTCAGATCCTTGGCTCTGGAAGGGAGGAAGAGGAGAAGTGGGATTGCTGGACCACCCAATTGCTGCTGCCATCCCCTCACCCCACAGACCTAACACAGCTTGGAGGGGCGCTCCTCACCTTCAGCTGCCTCTTTGCTTTCTGATGTGTGAAGTAGATGTTCCCCTAGTCGCTTTTTCTGCTCCCTAGCAACCACACTCAGCAGTGCAATAAGCCCAGGGGACCGCATCCTCCTCTCTGTTCCCAGGTTGTGCCAGGCTGGGCGTTTATAAAGCACCATGAGCTGTTTCCCCTGGGGCAGGTAGCAGAGCAACTGCTGAGTGCCCAGCTGGAGCCCCCACAGCTCCCTGGAGCTGAGCAGGCTCCTTTTCCCATTCTGCTCCCTCTGGCTGCTCTCAAAACACTGGAAAAACACTGTGATCACTTTCTGCTCAGCAGAGCAGGAACACATCCCTGTTGCGAGGCTGCTGCAGCACAGCTGATGCTCTCCAGAGGTGTTTTTTTTACTGTGGTACCCCTGAGTCACCAGGAGCCTGTCACCGTACCATGGAGACAGCCACAATCCCCAGTGGCACCATCCACCTACCCCACACCCATGAGCCCCGTGCTCCCATGCCAGAGCCTGCACTGGGGGTGCCTGGGGTGATGACATTGCCTGTCACCACAGTGGCACCTCCCTGCCAGGAGCAAAACAGCAGGAGCTGCTGCTACATCAGCTCATCATCCCGGGACCCCTCTCCTCACGGCCCCGCTGCTGTTTGTGAGCTGCAGCTCAGTTCCAGCATCCCAGGGCGCTCAATGCAAAAACAAGTGTTCAAATGTCAAGCTGGCAGCGCTGGGGCTTCGTAGCTGTGTTTGACAGGAGGAGCAACGTGTCACCCAACGTTTTGACCGTGTTGAGAAAAATAGTCCTGCTGCTGTCAACTGGAAGCAAGTCCTGCAGAGCGGGACAAACCACCCTCGTGTGTCCATCTGTCCACAGGCAGGGCAGCCCTATCCAGCCTCCTCTCCCTCTGCACCTTTTACCTCCGTGTTCCCCTCCCAGGGAGCAGAACAGATGTAGCCAACGTCTCACTCGGGTCATCTTTCTGGTCCTTTGCAGTCTGCGCCCCTGTTCCTACCGAACCGTCCAGTGAGGTGCATCTCTTCCAGCTAACCCTCTGCATCCCAGAGCTGCGGCGTGGCGAAGCCCCTTACCTTTCCAGGCAAGTGATGGGGAGCGCGGCTAAGCCCCGGCACATGCCAAGAGCCGAGCACCCAGGCATCCAGCAACTCATCGGCTCCTTAGGGCAGAGGCAGGGGTGTGCGAGAGGCAGCAGCAGAACCACCTGTGCCTAGGGACGCCAGCAGCTGGCAGAGCGGCGAGGAGCTGAGCTTTATACCGAGTGGGAGGCGGGAGAGCTGGGAGGGGATCCATCATCACTCCAGCCTCCAGCCAACCAAAAGCTGCTCTTGGCAGCGCCCAGCGAAGATAAGGGCTTAGGTAGGTTTCTTTCTGTGCTGTTAAGGGCGGGGGGGACATGGACGTGGGAGGCCCAGGCTTGTCCTTGAGCATCAGAGTCATAAGTGCTTCCTTGATAACAGGAAAAAACAGGCTCGTTGCCACCAATGTGCTGAGTAACGGCCAGCGTGTGAGTACGCAGATGGGAGCAGTGAGAGGGACGGCACCGATGCTGGAACACGCAGCAAGTCGTCAGCTCTACCCCACTGCCCCAGCACTGTCAGTCCTCCCCATCGCAGCAGCACGGTGCTTCCCCAGCGGGGTTGCAGCATTCCAGGGCAGATGCAAAGCCCAAGGGAAGGGCTTGCGCTCCCTTAGGCATCCCCCCACCCCTCTCTTGCAAGCAGACAGAGCAGAAGGCTGTAAGGCTTTCACAACCCCCTGTCAGTCCACAGCAAGAGTAAAGGACCCATGTCTGACTCCACATGCTGGCAGGGGTTGCACTTCTTCAGCATAAATTCTCTGATGCATCTGTGGTGGGAGATGGGGAGGGGATGAGCAAAGGAATCCTAAGCAAATTGTGGGGCAGCACCTGATAAAGGTGGGTCCTAATGAGAACTGAGGATGGAAAGAAGACGCTAAAAGCCTCTTTGGGAAGCTGGACTGGAAGCACCAAACCAGCAAAAGAGAAGGATGAAGAGGAAGGGTTAAACCAATGTCAGACCAGTGAACTCCAAAGTCTGGTACAGCAAACAGATTGGTCCATGGCAGTCAGCAGATCCCTTGCATCATGGCGGGGTTCATGGAGGGTCCCAGTATGACACCCTCCCTGCGGTTTCCCAGTCACTGGCTCTGGGAAGCTGCTCACCACAGTGCAAGGAAGGGAGAGACAACCCTCAGCCTGTCCCAAGGCAAGAGCCAACATTTCTACTCCCATTCTCTTCCTTCCTCCAAGCTTGGTCCCTGCTATGACCAGTAAGTGCAGGTACTTTTCCAGAGCTCAGGTTTTCCTCTACCACTGCTGTCTGCATTAATCACACAGTGGACACTGCAGGAGCATCTTGCCCACAGGAGATGAGCTGGGCCAGGGGAGGTGGCAACACAAAGCCACCCTGACCCCAGGCTAGAAAGAAAGGTTCATCCTGAGCTGCTTTTGGGGAGCAGAAGCATGAGGATATCAGAACAGGAGGATTTTGGAGAAGCTCTATGCACCTCAGCTCCCCTGAGCTGTGATAGGGACCTGCTGTCTTTCTCCCACCACTTAAAAAAAGCCCCCGAGCTGCCTTGTTCACAGTAAGCCAGATGCACTAGGACTAATGGCCAAGCACAGGTTTTGAGCTCCTGTCTCAGCTTTAATGACAAGAGCAACCAGACTAACCCAGCTGTTAGTTTCTGGAGTTTTTTTCACTAGAATAAACAAGCTTAAGGCTTCTGAGTTCAGCTGCAGATAAACTCTTGGAGGTACAGAAAGATGAAGCTTGGAGCCCCTGTTCATGTCTTCTCCATGCCTTAAAACCACGATTAGAGCCGAGATCCTTGTTGTGGATTTCATGAATGAAGGGGAAGAGTGAACGTTGGAAGAGGGCAGCAATATTGCCTTTGCATGGACAGGTACTGAGAAGGTCTCTTCAGGTCCTCAGCATGGACATCACTTTATCACTTGGTGGTTGATTCCCAGTGGTGTCCCCAGGGCTCAGCACTGGGGCCAGTCTTGTCTAAAATCTTTATCACTGATCTGGGTGAGGGGATTGAGTGCACCCTCAGCAAGTTTGTAGATGATGATCTGCTCAAGGAGAGGAAAGCCCTGCAGAGGGACCTGGACAGGCTGGATCGATGGGCCAAGCTTAGTTGTATGGGGTTTGACAAGGCCAAGCACCAGGTCATGCTCTTTGGTCACAACAACCCCCAGCAGGTCTACAGGCTTGGGGCAGAGTAGCTGGAGAACTGCTGGGTGGAAAAGGACCTGGAGGTGCTGATTTACAGCAACTGAACAAGAGCCAGCAGTGTGCCCAGGTGGCCAAGAAGGCCAACGCATCTTAGCCTGCATCAGAAAGGTGAACTTTGAACACTGACTCTGTACTCAGCACTGGTGGGGCCTCATCCTGAGTACTGGGGTCAGTTTTGGGCACCTTGATATAAGAAGGACATTGAGAGGCTGGAGAGGGTCCAGAGGACAGCAACAAAGCTGGGGAAGGATCTAGAGGACAGGTCTGATGGGGAGCATTTGAGGCAACTGGGGTTGTTCAGTCTGGAGAAAAGGAGGCAGAGGGGAGAACTTATTGCTCTTTACAGCTGTCTGAAAGGAGGGTGTTGAGAGTTGTGGGTTGATCTCTTCTTCCAAGTCACTGGCGATAGGACAAGAGGAAAAGGCCTCAAGCTGCCCAGGGAGGTGAGGAGTTGCTGTCCCTGGAGGGGTTCAAAAAACGAGTAGTTGTGGTCCTGGGGAACAGGGTTTAGTGGACAGGGTGGGGTTGGGTTGATGACTGGATGATCTTGGAGGTCTCTTCCAACCTTAAAGTTTCTATGATGCTATAATTCTAATGCAGGTTATGGAGGTGCTTGGCCCCATCAGCCTGGTGCTCCACCCCAGCCGAGTCCCATGCTGGGAGCACTGCTGTCACAGCAGCAGTGCTATGCTGATGTAGTTACAGGCTCCTGGAACCCATAAAGGTATCACACGTGGGTGTTTTGCTGCTGGCTGTGCACACACCCCCTTTCCTCTCACCTCCCAGCTGCAAAGTTTGGCCAACCACCAACATAACATCTCATCTCCTCCGTTACCTGCATCCTTTCCCATTTCCTCACAGATGTGGTGCTCAGCAATGTCCTGGTGGTGTTTTGTCGCTTTGGGATGTGCCTGGTGTTAAGCAGGACTTCACTTGTGTCTTCCTCCTATTAAATCAGAGCTCACACGCCGCAGCGTCTTCTCCCGTGTAGGGAGTAGCAGAGTCACGGGGTGCTCTGTTTGAGCAGGTGACACCAAGAGGAAAAGCTCCAAGAGCACGTGTCAGAGACACACAGGACAGATGACTTCTGGCAGCAAGTGCATGGCCCCCAAGAGAATCGCTGTGCTGGGAGCCACGTGTTGCCTGGAGCAGCCTGGGAAATGGAACTGCATGGCAAAAACACAGCTGGGATGGCAGCAGCAGCCACCACGGCCCATGGGAGAGGACAGTGGGTGATGGGAGCCAGAGCAGGAAGGCTGCGCATCTGCCTTGGCATCACAGCCTGACAAAACCTCCACATTTGCTTCAGCTCCTGTTTCCCAGCTGGTTTTGCCCATAGGAATAAAAAGCTTTGGGCAAGTGGGGAGGGTGATGCACCCTGTCCCCTCTGAGGTAGCAGCTTTTGAAGCACTTGGATCAAGTGAGGAATGCTACTGATAGGGAACTTGGTCCCAGATAGCCCCCATGGGAGGGAGAGACCCCTATAAACCTTAGTGGGAGGGGGTCAGTCGAAGGCACCACGGTTGTGCTGCCTGAAGGTGCACAAAGCTGTAGGAAATAGCACATTAAGGTTGGAAGAGATCACCCAGTCCAACCATCAACCCAAACCCACCCTGCCCACTCAACTCTGTTCCCCAGGACCACATCTACCCATTTTTTTGAACCCCTCCAGGGACAGCAACACCCCCCTCCCTGGGCATCCCGTTCCAACCCCAGACCACTCTGTCAGGGGAGACATTTTTCCTGATGTCCAAACTAACCCTCCCCCTGGGGCAACTTGAGGCTGTTTCCTCTTGTCCTGTCACTAGTGACTTGGGAGAAGAGACCAATGCCCACCTCTCTACAACCTGCTTTCAGGCAGCTGTAAAGAGCAGTAAGGTCTCCCCTCAGCCTCCTTTTCTCCAGACTAACCAAGCACAGTTTTCTCAGATGCTTCTCACCAGACCTGTCCTCCAGGCCCTTCACTGCTCTCTCTCCAGCTCCTCAATGTCCTCCTTGTATCGAGGTGCCCAAAACTGACCCCAGTACTCAAGATGAGGCCTCTCTGGTGCTGAGTGACAAGATCCCATGCTTGGGTGTTGGAAATCTGCCTAACGCTCCAGGACACGGTCCCGTGCCAGTGCTGCAGGTGCAGGTCTAAGCCCGGGCTCAGGAATGGGATCAGGCTGTTCAGGCAACGTCCTCCCATCCAAGGCTGGAATAGCCCCTCCTTTTGCTCTGCCACTGCACAAGGCACCAGCAGGCAGCTCTGCTCTGGTGGGACAGTTTTCCCCTATGATGGGTGGGAGATGCAGGTTGAGGATGAGCAGCTCACCAGCATGGGAGGCAATGGGTGCGATGTCCTACAGCGCAGAGCTCTTCGGAGGGGTTGTGCAATAACTTCTGAGCCCAACGACAAATGTGTACTCAGATGTCTCGATGCCGCTCTATATCTAATTTAATTACGTGCTTCCTGTCTTATTTAGCTTAGCAGCCTCCTGCGGCTCCAGCGTGGCCGTCTGCATTATCAGCCCTTGTTTTGGAACACAACAAACTCATCTGTGTCGCAATGCCTGTGGCCAAGCTCTCTTCCCAGAACCATGCCACAACCTTGCCAGCATGAAACCCACCTCCCCTCCATGAGGACCCAGCAATCTCAGGGTTTCCGTTCCAACAGGGAGACCCTGGAAACCCAAACAGGGCGCATGCGGAGGACCCTGCACACACGGCCTGGGAGATGGTTGGACTGGTTATGGAGGCATCTGCAGCAGGAAAGCTGCATCCACACCACCCTTTGCCACCACAGCACAGGTGTCTGGAGGGGAACAGCCACCGGCTGCCCCATCAGAACACAAACCCACTCAGCCCCAGGTGTTGCTGCTGGTGTTTCTGGGTTAGAGTCTCTGAAGCGCCAGCAACCTTGGAAAATCAGAAAATAAGGAGCTTGGCCCAGAACTACACGAATGAGGCAGGTAACAGGGAACCCTGGAGGGACTGGTGACGGGGTACTAAGTGTCTTTGTGCCCCAAAACACAGCCAAGCTCAGAGGACAGTTCCAGGTACCAGACATCCCATCAGATACATGGCCAGGCACTAGAACAGGCTGCCCATGGAAGCCATGAATTCTCCATCTCTGGAAGTGTTCAAGGCCAGGCTGGATGGGGCTCTGGGCAACCTGGCCAGGTGTAGCTGGCC
This sequence comes from Phoeniculus purpureus, assembly GCA_028565055.1. NCBI lineage: Eukaryota > Metazoa > Chordata > Aves > Bucerotiformes > Phoeniculidae > Phoeniculus > Phoeniculus purpureus. Next base: position 5,936,598 of record JAOXOE010000698.1, read on the forward strand.
ATGGCAGGGGACTGGGACTGGGTGATCTCTGAGGTCCTTCCAAGTCAAAGCATTCCACGATCCTATCTTTTGGTATAGATTTAGTGGAGCGTAGAGAAAAAGATGGGAAGAGGAGGCAGAGTAGAAGAGGAAGAGAAGAAGAGCCACACTGCTGGCATCTCACTGAATCAGAGAAGACATGGGCCAGCCGCCCTTTGCAGGGTCTTTGCCACAGGGATGGTCAGGGGATGCAGCATTATGCCACATCCACATGGTCACAGGTGAGCCTTGCTCCATCTGTGCCCGCCGTGGGCCAAGGTGCAGGATGAAGAGCAGCACTTGTGCCTTGGCAGGTCCTGTGCTGCAAGAGTCGCTTGCCCTGACCCCCAGGGTATTTAATTGATTTCCAACAAAAGCACATGCTACGTTCACATGAGGCACGAGAGGAAGTAGCTGCTCTGGAAATCTGCAGCAGTGCGGAAAGAGATTATTGAAATAGCAAAAATAAATTAGAATTACAAATGAGCTTTTCGAGGGGCAGCTGTTATCCTCTCTGCTCACGTGCTCCCTCTGCACAGCCCCGGAGCGCATCTGCGTAGGGAGAGGTATCTGACAGCAGGTATTTTTGTTCAGCGCTTTCTGTTCCTGGCACCTGCTCTTTAAAGCCACCGAATACCAAAGTAAAAAAAAAAATCCCACACCAAAAAGGCTGATGGCTAAATATATCCTGACTAAGAGGAGAGACAGAGCAGCCCTAATGGCAGAGCCTTCCTTGGATGCATGCAAATTGCTTTGGCTCAGCAGCGTGCTAAGAGAGAAGCAGCGGCACAATGGAAAACAATAAAATAATGGAATTAGGGGAGAGGAAAAAAAGGGAGGGAGGTAGAAAAAAAAACCTGAGGGACTGGCAAATTCCACTGAACTGATTTCCAGAAGAAAACAAGGTCATTTAATGTGTGATTTTCAAATACAACCCTGCGCAGACCCAGCAAATACTCACCGCTGGCATGGAGGGTGGACTGTGCGCGAAGTGAGGAGAGCTCTCAGTGTGCCCAGAGCCAGGCAGGATTCAGGTCACTACCCTTCCTTGCTTGCCAGACCTGCTCAGGAGATGCTCTGCTTGAGCTCAGCCCTTTGTCATCAAAACCCGTTCTCCTTTCCCCTTCTTCTCACTCCACAGCAGATCTCCCACTGCACAGTTTTCTACTGACAACACCCAGACAACCCCCCAGCTGTCCTAACTCCGGGCCCTGCACCTGCTAATACCCACCCTTCCTGCTTCAGCTCCCAGGATTTGCCCCAGATGCTCCCCAGCTCTGCCCCACCATCCCCAGGCTCCTCCAGACTCCCTAAACTAGCCCTTGGGACTTGCTGAGTCCAGGTCTCACTACCTGTTCCTATCACCCATCACTATGAACCACATCTCCCCACAGGACAGCAGGACATGCATGGAGATGGGTAAGCTGGAAAGAGCCAAGTGCCTCGCTCAGCAGCCCCATGTCCCACGCTCCATGTTCCCAGCAGGGAGAAAATCCTGCATTATCTCTTTTGATGATACCCGGTCAGGGAGCAGGTGATTTGTCCACGATCAAGTGTTGCTCACACCACCCACCTGCACTGGTCATCCCACTCACCCTGTTGCCCACCTCTCTGGGCTGAAGCCAGCTCAGCTCTGACCACAGACACCAGCAGCCTCTCACTGCAGGGAAGATTTGCTTCAGTCTTCTCCAAGGACAGCTGCTCCTGAGGCTGCCTGCACTCAGGTCCTGAGGTGCACAATCCACCACAGGCAGCAGCAGCAGGGAGTGCCCAGTAAAGAACAGAAACGTGCTGGTGGAAGGCTCTTCAGATTTGCCTTCTTTATAGTCTCCTAGACTCTAGTGACAACATTTCTGAGTCCTCTCCTCAAACTGTACCTCCAGAGAGACTGGATCTGAGCAGCTTCAACAGAGGATACTGCTTAGAGTTAAGCTATCCCTTCGCTGCCCCATCAGATGTCTGCACCAGTGAAACAGCACACAGCGGGCAGGGTCTGAGAAAGCACAAAGCTTCTCGCATTCTCTTTCTCCTCAGCAATTCTGCTAGGAGACACCCATCCATCCCCAAGCTCACAGTTCCCTCTTTCAGGAAAAAGCAGTCAGCTTGCACCTTTCCAGGCACTCAAGCAGAAAACAAGGAGTCTCAGGCTCTTTATTTTAATGTCCTCACGGTTTCTATACAGTGCAGGTGAGCAACACTTCACAACGTGGTGACACAACTCAGGGGTATCGTTGCTGGCTGGACACCTGGTGTGGCTGAGGAGCTTCTCCAGCCCCAGAAGGGAAGGTGAGCTTAGCAAAAACCAGCTAATGCAGCGGGATGCGCAAACCGGTCCCAAGCCCGTGCCTTCCCCTGAATGGAAAGGAATCAGACTGAACAGCTCTGAGTCCTGCCCAAACAGCTCCTGCTGTTATCTACCAACAACAGCAGCACCCAGAGACCTTGGAGGCAGTTATGGCATCAGGACCTCATTAGAATAAAAATGTGGCACAGGGAAGGTCTTAGAAGAGCTGGTCTTTCTACCCAGGTGCATGGTGGCTCACTTCTGAGCTCAGTCATAGAATCACAGAATCATTAGGGATTGGAAGGGACCTCCAAAGATCATCTAGTCCAATGCCTCTGCCACAGCAGGATCACCTAGACCAAGTTGCACAGGAACACATCCAGGCGGGTCTTAAACCTCTCCAGTGAAGGAGACTCCACAACTCCCCTGGGCAGCCTGTTCCAGTGCTCTGTCACCCTCACTGGG